>JANEHK010000157.1:57598-120726 GCA_025960845.1 Tachycineta bicolor | reverse complement strand
AGGGGCCCTGGCTCCCTTTCGAATACCTGATTCACACCTGAGTCCTGTGTTGTATTTCTTTATGAGACTAGATGACCGCCGATGGCAAAAGGAAAAGAGTCTGCTCTCTTTCACTAGGTGGGATATTACAGCTTTTATTCTTGAGTTCTGCCTTGCATGGTTGGAGCCTGTCCCGATGGCTCCCCGGTGCCAGAGAGAGCTTGCCCCCGCCCTGCCATGTCGGGGCTTTTTCCCCAGGGGGCAGGGCCCAGAGGCAGGGACACGACACTACCCAATAAGGGAGAAGTGGGAGTGGAACAGAGTTAGGTTACATTTCAGTGTGGGGGATGGGCACTGCTGGGCAAGGACAGACCATGTGATACAGAGAAAAAGCATTACAACAGTCCTGGGTCAAGGGTCCCAAATTCCTTACCTCACTACTATCTAGCTGCACGCCTGTACCTATAAGGTCCCAGACCCGAAGTAACCAGGTTGTATAAGCCTCACGTCCTCATCCTGCAAGATCTTTTTGCAGATTACGGAGACTTTCATATGTCAGGGACTCAGTGATGATCTCAACCTCTGTCTCCCCTGCGGGTTGTCAGGGCCCTCCTTTCTTATCCTTGTGGCCTGCGTGCTCTGATTTCACCTTATACTTCTTTGTTTCCACAGGGGCAACTGCTGCTGGCTGTGGCTGCCCCTGTGGTTCAGCTGGAACCTGGACGGTTGTAACATCTGTGGGTTCCACTGCTGCACCATCAGACTCTCCTTTGTTGGGGCAGGGGGAGGGTTTCCCACCAGCTGGGGCTAATGAGGCTACTACAGGGGAAATGTGCTCCCTCAGCATCTCATGTATCTCCTTCACTCAATCTGGGTGGTTTATTTCTGAGGCAGGCTGTGGGGCAGTATCCTTATTCTCTAGGGTAGGTATCAGGGTGGTTATCCAGGTCAGTCTCCCCTTATCTTTAAATGCTAAACAGAACAGGCATACCAGCAACACCAGCCACTGTATGATATCATTAACATTCAGAGATTTGAACCCTTCAAAGACTGGTGGGGTAGACCAAAAGAGCTGGGTGAAGGGTTGGGAAAAAAATTCCCCCAATATAATTTCTTCACAGTAGGTACCGTTGTTAAAGTAACCCCAGAAACACACAGTTAGTGTATGATAGCCCTGAATCCATGTGCCTGCCTTCCAGAGGAAATTAAATATCCACGAATTCCTCACCCTGTTAACCCATATAGCAAACTGGATGACAGCCATAGTATCCTTAGTTATCATGCCCATGTTTAGGTAAGGGCCTGCAAATGGGAGAAATACGGTCACCACCATATGCCATGCGAACCAGGGTAAGCCAGACCACATGATATCCAGTACACAACAATGTAGGCACTTAGGAAGTGTTATTCCTTTTTCTCTCAATGCCCTTGTGCCCCACGTTGGGCACTAAATTCTGTCTTGGTTTGAAAAGACAGGTACCTGCTAGGGAGAGGCGGGGCCTCTCTAGGAATGGGGAATTCTAATCTTTCTTTCCATGTTATTATAATTTGGAAGATTAAAAAAACCCCAACTTTTTAGTTAGAGCTATGGGGAAAGGAATAACAGTCCTTTACCACTAAATATAGCAGTACAAACAAACAACAGCAATGATAGCAATAATAATAATAATAATAAACAGAACCGAGAACCCTGAGGGGCTTTGCCTCACAAGACCCGGGCAGTTTGATCTCTTGGGACCCCAAGAGCAGCAAGCCGAAACCATGGAAACTCCAGGGCTGATGGCTGGAAACGGTGGGTTGTCCCGGCAGGCAGGGGCGGGGGTGTCCCAGCAGGCAAAGTGAGCAGTGCTGAAGAAGCCACAGCAGCTGGACCTGAGCTGACCCAGATCCAGCAGGGCAGGCAAAGACCTCCAAATTCCTGGGTGCTCCAGCAGATGATAGAATTCCCAGGACCGGACCCTCCGTTAACAGTGGACTCCTCACGCAGCCAGCAGTCGCCCAAGCGTCCTCTCTGGAAAACTGAGGGCAGAAAAACCACCACCCTCAGCTCCCAGAGCCCTCGAGCCTTTCCCTCCCCCTAAACGAAGTGATCTACTTCTTTTGTACGGGTCAAGCACCCTTTAAGCATCAATATTTATTCTCCTAGCAACTTATGGGGGGAAAAATTCCACAGGAAAACTTAACCCCCCACAGGGAAGAAACAAAACAGCTGGTCATGTGGCAAGGCGGATCAAAATGGCGCTCAGCTTCTGTCCTAGGGAAGAAAAAAACAAAGGTTCAAGCAACAGCTCAAAACAAACAGCTGGGAACTTGGTGAATCTCTGATGTTGGTCTCTCTACAGTAGGTGAAGCTGGTGTATTTAGGGTCCTTCCTTTCATTGGGTTGGCTTTTTACGAGGTCTGGCTGAGATAGGGTGTCCCTGTGGCTCCCATTCGTTGTCTGATCTTGGATCAAAACCAAGCTGAACAGTTCAAGGAAAAAAAACCCCTCAAGCTGCCAAAGGGTTGCTGCCACAGCCTTCAAGACCAGGGAAAATTAAAAATAAACAAACTAAAAACTTCTTGCCTGAGGTAACAAAAAACAAGCTAGCTAAGCAACAAAATAATGCTGGTCCGCATGACACCCAGCACACCCAGGAGTGAGGCTTTCGAGAAAGCCTGCACCAGAGCTCCAAGGCC
Organism: Tachycineta bicolor; assembly: GCA_025960845.1. NCBI lineage: Eukaryota > Metazoa > Chordata > Aves > Passeriformes > Hirundinidae > Tachycineta > Tachycineta bicolor. The sequence goes on along the minus strand of JANEHK010000157.1, from coordinate 118,068 downwards.
CCCCTGCCTCCCCTGGACCCACCTTAAATCTACAGCAACCATTTCTGGGCATAAAGCAGACAATTAGGGAATAGAGTATCATCATAAAATCACCCCAAGACACTCATCCTTCCCCAAAACTGGAAAAATAGAGGACACTACTTGTTCTCATGATCCATCAACCAGTTGTCCCAAGGCCTTGAAGTCTCTTTTGAATGTCCTTGGGCTTATTGCAACTTAATCTCTGCCTATATGAAAAAGCAATAATGGATAATAATCTGAGGGCTCTACCAGGGTAGGAAGTTTCTTTACCATGTCTTTAAGCTGGGCCCTGGGAAGGCAGCATACTTTCCTTAAGAAATTTGAATTTCTGTTCCCATCAGAAGAGTCTCTTCTGATAAGAACTCTTTTTTTTTTTTTTTTTTTTTTTTTTTTTTTTTCTTTTTGGAAGTGGTTTTGACACAGTTCATAGGGTGACTTAACCTTGATGACATCTCTAACCTAGATAAACTACTGTCCTCATCATTGTTCAGTTCCACCTTTCGGTCCTCCTACTGTTTGGTGAGGTTGTCATGGAGGAGACATGCCTGCTGTGCCAGGCAGGAACTTGTTGCAATTCCCCGTATCCCTTAAAACATTGCATTCTGCCAGGTGGACAAAGGATAGGGAATCCTCTTTATCATATGTCCTGTCTTTCTGATAGGCCTGTCCGAGGGAAGGTAGGGTGCAATTCCTGTAGTCTATCTCTCAGACTCCTACTCTTCAACCTACTCACCTCCTGTTGGAGCTCTGCTACTAAACTGAGGAGTTCCTCTATCTTGGCGCATCTCCCACAGTTGTTCTCACTACTGTTGTCTGGCATACGAGTAGGACACATCCTACAGCCTGACACTTGGGTAACAGTGTGATCCCATCAGAGCTGGGTCAGTCAAGGCAGGTGCAGTGTTTGGAGAAGCTGTGGCCTTCAGACAGGTTGACACCATTGCTCCCTAGTCAGGCCAGTGGTGTTACAGTGCCATTCCATGCAAACTGCCATGCCATGTCCTGTTTGCCTGCCCTAATCACTAGGGCTCCCTAGAAGCTTTTTGTAAGTGTGTGGGCTTGGCTGCTGTTTCCCCCAGTCCCGCTTGGGTCTTGTCAGCTGCTGTCAGACAAGGTGTGAGCTCCTAGCACCTCTTTCCTCTCCCCGTTTTAGGACCTGCCCTACTGCATGTGGGCAAGAGCACTCATCTGCAGATTGTGCTGTTGCTGGAGCTGCTCGTCTTGGTGACCATAAACCATGTATTTTAATTTGATTGTGAAGAGATGAGTTATTACTCTCTACTTTGCAGCTGTTACTTATTCTAATTAAAATCTGTTATCTTTCTTGTGTATATATTGAGTAGAAAGGAATTGTGGCCTAATGTCTTCAAGAATGCTTCTTTATTTACAATGGATATGTTCTCTTTAACTGTTTCATATTTACATTAAAATGCTGTTCCTGCTTTGTCTAGTAATTAAATGGAAGTCAATATTTCCATGCTTTTCCTGTGAAATACCGAAACAGGATAGAGCCAGTCTTGGATAAGAGTGACAAAGGAAGCAAATTATTGAAAATTTTATCTCAGACTGATGTCTTTGAAATGCTATTTCTGAGGTCTTTTCATAACCCTGAAGTTTTGTGTATCCTGTGTAAGCCAAATGTGAAATCTCCAATGTTATTTTTACCTGCTCCTAATATTATTGGGGAGTCAAATGCAAAAGTCTTCACTGTTCAAAGAGAAAGCAAGTTGTTATTTCTGCTTATGTAAGTGTTGGGAGTTAGGTTTGTTCCTTTTTTTACTTATAGAATTTTTCCCCATAAGTTGCTAGGAGGCTAAGTACTGGTGCTTATGGGTGCTTGACCAACACAAAGAGGTGGCCGAAAGTCGAGAGGGGGAAGATCACGCGAGTTTTGGAGCAGGAAAAGGACAGAGCTGGGGGCAGCTTCGCTTTCCTTGCTCTCGGCATCGGAGAGAGGACAGTCAGGCTGCTGCTTGCTGCGGGAGGAGTTCACTGTCACCAGAAAGCCCGGTCCTGGGAAATCTACCATCATCTGCTCGTGTGCCTAGGAATTCTGAGCTCCTTCACCTGTCGTGCTGGAGCTGGGCCAGCCCTGTCCCACCATCGCGACTTCTTCAGCACTGCTCTTTTTGCTACGCTGTAGCCCAGCACCCCGCTGCCCTGCCGGGGCATCCCGCCCCTGCCTGCCAGGGACATCCTCCAAAATCTGTCTTGGTTTGAAAGACAGGTATCTGCTAAGGAGGGGCAGGGTCTCTCTCTCGGAATGGAGAATTCAAATCCCCTCCCACCAAATTATTATAATTTAGAAAATTAAAGGAGCTTTCAGGCAAAGGTATGGGGGTAGGAATAACAGTTCTTTACTAGTATGTATAACAAGGCAAACAAACAACAACTACAGCATTAATAATAAACAGATCCAAGAACCTCGAGGGGCTTTTTTTTCACAGTCAGGAGCAGTCTGATCTCTTGGGACTCCAAGAGCACCAAGCTGAAATGGTGGAAACTTCCGGGCTGGTGGCTGGAACAGCAGGATGTCCCTGGCAGGGCAGGGGGGTGCGAGGCTACAGCGTAGCAAAAAGAGAGCCATGTCGAAGAAGCCGTGACGGTCTGACAGGGCTGGCTCAGCTTCAGCAGGGCAGGCAGAGGAGCTCAGAATTTCTGGGCACACAAGCAGGTGATGGTAGATTTCCCAGGACCGGACTTTCTGGTGACACTGAACTCCTCCCTCAGCAAGCAACAGCCTGGCTGTCCTCTCTCTGATGCTGAGAGCAAGAAAAGCACCAAGCTGACCCCAGCTCTGTCCTTTTCCTGCCCCAAAACTTTGCCCTCCCATCAGCCACCTCTTTGTGTTGGTCAAGTGTCACCGAGACACACAAAGCAATCACGCATAGACAAGAGATCTTTGCAAGGCAGAGGTCCTTCCGATCCCAGCCCACTGCTCCGAGAGCGGAGAAAGGAGGAAGAGGAAGAGAGCCTCTTTGTTTATTCTTTACTTTTTATACATTTGTGGGTCTAGCAGAAGATTGGCTTTTTGGGGTTTCCACCCCTCAGCCTCAGTGGCCAGACCAACTGTCAGTTACAGTTGTTTTTCAGGTTAGAAATATGCAAACAAAGGACAAAGAATGAAAAACAAAGGATTTGTTTATGTTACATCTGTGGGAAAGGTAGAAAACTGCTCTAATATTGTACAGTAACTAAAAGATCTGACTCCATTATGAAATTCAAAAGGCTTAATAAAAAAACTCAGAAAAACCAGGGTACCAGTCAAGCACCCATAAGCACCAGTACTTAGTCTTCTAGTGACTTATGGGGAAAAATTCTATAAGTGAAGAAAGGAACAAACCTAACCCCCAACAGTAAGGCTACTCATTTTTTAATTTTGGGTATTCAGGTTATCTTATTGGATTTCACACCTTGGTTTTGTTTGTAATTTTAAAAATTAATCCCAGTGTGAGATGATATTTGAACTGTAATATTATTTAGCATTAGTCTCCTTTTCTGGACATCAGATCAGATGTTCATCTTAGTCTGATAAATACTTAGCTCCTCATATCTATTTTTATTAGATATTAACCAAATGTTATAGCATAAGAATAAATTATATTTGATTGGGAAGTTGAGAATAAATATTGGACTATATATATATATATATATTTAATAGGTTAATATTAGGCATGCTGCATATAAAATGTTTATATGATAACATCTCTGAAATTTTCAGCCGTGGTAGAGATGAAAAGTGTGTGATATACCAGAATAGTGAGTCCAATGTGTTTAAGCAAAACAACATTTCCTTTTCTCTTTAAGTCATGGGACTTTTAAGCGTCTCTTGATTGATCCATTGTCCTGGTTTAGGGCAAATTTTGGGAGGAAACCTCCAAATGGGGTCCATCTAGAAAGCCAATTCAAGTGGCCTCTCCCCCAACCGGTTTGAGGAAAAAAATTCCTTAGAGAAAAGTGGAAAAAAGTGTTCATTCAACAAGCAAAGTGTTCACAAGCATGAAAAATGAATAATATTAAACAATAAAACCTCTCACCGTTCTGAAGAGAGATGGGTTATAGCTCAGCTTGTCCAGTCTCTTATCAGTCCCTTCAGCACAGGAAAATGCTGTTCTGGGCTCCAGTGGGCTGCAGGCATGAGCTCCAGGTGTTTCTCTGGGTTTATCAGTCCAGAACAGGTTTAAACAGTTCCAAGAAAAAGAAAAGAAAAACACAGTCCAGGGAAATTCTCTGCCTCAGCTGGCTAAAAACTAACTAAAAAAAGCAAAGGAGAGCTCTCTCTCACTGTCCGTCCGCAGACAACACAGTCCAGGAGCAGAATGTGGAAGAGTGTGATCATGGCATGCAAAGCAATCACACAGAGACCAGAGATTTGCAGGGCAGAGTTGCTCCTCACAGAGCCCAATGCCGAGCCAAGGCCGAGAGCTTCTCTGCCTGTTTATTTCTTACTTTTTACACATTTGTGGGTCTGATTGTGGATTGGCTTCTGGGGTTATCACCTCTCAGCCCAGTGGCCAGACCAGCTGTCAGTTACAATTGTTTTCAGGCTAGAAATATGTAAACAAAGGACAGAGAATAAAAAACAAAAGGTTTGTTTATGTTACCATATGTGAGAAAAGGGAAAACTGCTCCTAATATTGTGCAGAAGCTAAAGAGACTGACTCCATCTTATGAACAATCAGAAGGCTTTAAAAAAACTCAGAAAAACCAGGGTGACAGAAGAGTGAGTGCAGTTTCTGAAAACAAACTCTGCGCTTCTCCCCCCCTCCCCCCCTGCCGCTTTGCTCTCGGTACCAGCCCCAAAGTTGCAGAACTCATTTCTGGGCTAAGCAGACGAATGGGGATACAAACATCATAAAGTCACCCCAGGACGTCCATAAATTCAAAATGCTTACCTGTAGAAATTGAGTAATATTACTGAGAAGAGAATACTGTTGAAAATGCCTTTAGGAGTGAGGTTTGATCATTTAAAGTTGTGATGAGTCAAAAAATCTTTAGGCTTTTAGCTTAATGCTACCCTTTAGCAGAATACTGTTGCATTAAAAGCAAGCATGTTTTATCCACAAGTGTCTTGGTTTAAAGACATTTTAATGGGGATGCTCTAAAATGAGTTACCTCCCCATAGTTTTAACCAATCCCTTTCTACCAGTAAGGACAAATGCATATGAGTAGATATAAGTAAAAAAAAAAGGATGTACTATCAAGAGAAACAGCAATAGGCAAAAAAACCCAAAACCAGTGAATAATCACTAGATACAAAATTGCTAAATCTCACCGACTCCCCAGGAACAAAGTAATGCCTGAAAGATTGGCTGGAAATAAAACCCCATAGACTGGTGTCTATAGAGCAGGTATTTGTTTATTGCAGCACTGGAGGTGAGGGGGATTTCTCCTCCTAACTCACCCACCTTTGTTAAGTGCTGTGGTATATCTATACCGTAAATATTGCTTAGTGTTACTATGTCATTTTAACATCATATACACGCTGGTACTAACTGACATAGTATGATCTCATGGATATCAATAGTTCTTTTGCACTGCGCTTGCGCCTCCCCAATTCAGGGGTTGTCGGGGGTCTTTGATGAAGGCTTCCAAAGTTTTCTTTGCATCTGAACTTTTCAACTTTGTCTTTGGAGCATGCGCAGTTATGGTGTTCCTTGGTCTGTCTGGTCCTAACCAGACTAAATTCTTTATTTTGTGGCTAATTGGCTTTACATTTGCCAATTTCTCATTAGTACTATGCTTACCTATCTCTGAAACTACCACCTGGTGAGGTTTTTTTGCCTTTTTTTTTTTTTGTCTGTTCAGCATTAAGCAACTAGTTAACTATATACTAGCCATAATATTGTATGGAAAGATATTTATATCAGGTTATATAGGTATAAAAAGCTATGATTCAGGTTATATAAGTATAGAAAGTTATGATTCAGGTTTGTCCTGGTTTAGGGCAAATTTTGGTGGAAACCTCCGAATGGGGTCCCTCTAGAAAGCAAATTCAAGTGGCCCCTCCCCCAACTGGTTCAGGAAAAGATTTCCTTGGAGAAAAGTGGGAAGAACTATTTATTTAACAAGCAAAGTATTCCCAAGCATAAAAAAAAATAATAATATTAAACAATGAAACCTCTTGCTCTTCTGAAGAGATGGCCAATTCAGAAAGTCCTTTTTGTGGGGTGTAGCTCGGCTCACTCAGTCTGTTTTCAGTCCCTCCTGCACTGGAAAATGCCATGTCCTGGGCCCTGATAGGCCACAAGTCTGAGCTCCTGGTGCTGTTCCGGGTTTTCAGTCCAGAGCAGGTTTGAACAGTTCCAAGAAAAAGAAAAACCACAGTCCAGGGAACTTCTTTGCATCACCTCTCTAAGAAACTAAAAGCAAAGGAGAGCTCTCTCCCGCATGTCTGTGCTGAAGACAACACAGTCCGTGAGAAGGATGCTGGGGAGCAAGTGCAAGTTCTGAAAACAAACTGTGTGCTTCTTCTCTCCCCCTTTCACTCTGGGAACCAGTCTTAAAGGTGCAGAACTTAATATCCAGCATAAACAGAACAGACAACTGGGGATACATGCATCATAAAGTCACCCCAAGACAAGGTTATATTGATACAGATTATATAGATATATAAAAAGGCATGATTGAGGTTATACTGATATCTTATAACTCAAGCTATATAAGTACATTGTAACTTTGACCTAAGGTATATAGGCATCAAAACAGAAACTTAAATTGGAGGTGTGACACCCCCCACCCCCCCCCCGATGTCGTGTTCTGCAACCAAGTGCATGACTCAAAAGACAAAGGGGAAAATGGTGCCAGCCCCCCCTCCCCTCCCTTCCCATGTATCCAGCAGAGGCAACTCCGTCAGCATATGCCGTTGGCACACTCTCATGGCTGGCACTCATTTAAGGGCTAGAACTCATGGAGGGACTTTGCCCTACTCTCAGCAGGTCAGTTGGCTGGCAGGGGCAAGCTGGGGCAACTCAGACTGGAGCAGAGCCACTCCACTCCACCTGGCCTAGAGCCTCGAGTGCAGACAGGTACTCCCAGAATTTGCACCTAGGCAGTCCAAGATCAGGAAAAAAACAAACAAAGAAAACAAACAAACAAAAAAACAGCAAAAGAAACTCAAAGGAATGCATTGAGCAAACAGTCGAGAGGGAGGAAAAAAAACAAACCAAAAAAAAACCCACCTCGTAGCCATAGCTATTCTGATAGTGAAGAGAGGGTACATTGGTATAAATGTCATTATTTGGGTCTGTTTATCAGTCTACATATGTACTTGTGTATTGGTAATTAACAGTAGAAAAACTGAAAATGTCTCCTTGCTATTTTCTAATGTAAAATGCATCAAGAACTTTATTTAAAAATAAGCCAGGTTATTTTTCTTTTCTGATCATTTCCATGAGGCCACTCTGAAGAAGGTGCAGGAGAACTGTTTCCACTGAATAGGAAATAATTTTAAAAGGTTTTAAAAAGTCATTGTCGCATCATGTAAATCAGAAATTCATGAAGAAGCTGAATTCTTTTCACAACTTTTTAATTAGTTTGCCCTTTTTGTTCCCTGCTTATAATTGAACCCCTCCTGAGTGTGTGTTTTTCCTCAAAACCTGAGATTAATTAGGATGCATTCAAATCACTTTGGCATTCTGTTATCTTTCAGTGTTCTGGAGCGGGTTGTGGGGGGTTTTTTGTTTGTTTTTAAGGTGTAAAGGGGCAAACTTCTAAAATTTTAATTAATTTTATATAATTCTATATAATACAGTGTATGGATAAAAAAACCCCCTGAATTTCTGAGGCTTTTTTTTTTTTTTTTTGATGCATTTCTCTCCTGTTACATAAAAGGATATGAAAGTAGTGTGTTATGCCACCTGCTGTCAGTTTATCAAAATGAAAACATGGTATTTTAGAATGATATGAAGAAATACTAGCTTGGAGAGATGTGAGAATTCTCTCTATGTAATTTAACTTTGCTCCCTGGACCTGACATCACAAACAGTAGTGGTGAGTTGTGTTAATACTAGATTTTTATCTGATAATAGCGTTTATAATTAGGAAATGACCATTGGGATAATTGCAGTTTTGAGATCTTGATGATCTTCCTCTACTAATCATCTTGGAGTCAGTCAGTGCTTTCTTCCAATAACATTGCTTCTATAACATTTTCTGCATTTGCACTGAACTATGCAAAGCTTGTTTAAATTGATCCTAAAGGAGGACTTCAGTCAAAATATCGCATGTGTTGTACACACTAGATATTATCATGAAGGCCTTTAATTTACTACTGCAATGATGTAAGTTTTTGTGGGCCTTGACAGATGAAAAGATGATGATGCTTCCTTTGCCTGTATCTAAATTAACAGCAGAGAACCAAAATGACATTAAGAAATTTGCAAAAACCTTTAGAAGATAATGAAAGTTTTTATTGACCCAGGCAGTGTGACTGATTGATTTACAGTACAAAGTCTGAAGTTTCAAAAGGAAGAAGCTGAAGAGATGATGCAACATAAAATTAAGATGTATTCACAGTTATTCTGTACTTCAGAATAGAAGACCTAAATTTCTGCTCTCAGATATGTTTATGTTGTGAAAAATGGTTCTGGCATTCTTCAGAATTTAATTATTAGAAAGTATAAAAATAACCATGAAAGCCAGGGAGGGGTGGTGTTATGTGTTGGTGGTGGTGTGTGGTTTTGTGTGGCTTGCGGGATGGTCTGCTGTGGACTTTGTTTTGTTGTTTTCACAAAATATACTATTTAACCTTGAGAATGTTTTGAACCAAGCTTTCAAACAGTGTAAAAAAGTGATTAAAAACAATTTATATCCTAGCAAATTATCATTTTAAGTGCTTGACTGGTTTTTATTTTACTTTAACTTTCACTTTGGATGATTACTGCCTTTTTAAAGATATAAATATGCTTAAAATTGAGTCTTATTGGGCATCAGTTCCATAAAAGCATCTTGGTTGAATTCCTTTCATTGTTGGGGGCTATAGCAACAAATCTGTATTATTAAACCACTGTGAAATTACTGTTGTTTTCAAGCAATTTTCTTTGCTCACAGGTGTCAGCTGTGATGCATGTTTAAAAGGAAATTTTCGAGGTCGCAGATACAAGTGTTTAATTTGCTATGATTACGATTTGTGTGCAACTTGTTATGAGAGTGGTGCAACAACAACGAGGCATACAACTGACCATCCAATGCAGTGCATACTAACAAGAGTAGATTTTGGTAAGTAATAATTTAATTTCTATTAAAGCTGTTTGCAGTAGTTAAAAACTTGTATTTTATTTCACTACTTTGGAACTTTTTCCCCTCCAAATAGCATGCTGCAAATCAAAGCTTGTTCTGTCTTTGGTTCTAGCATATGAAATGTTTTATTCTTTTGGGTTAAGTGTTTTGGCACACAGCAAATTATCAGACTATTTGATAGGTATCTGATAAAAAGAATTGCTCCTAAATTAACTTTCAATTCAAAAGGTGCAACAAAACTATGTGCACCCACCCCTCCTTTCCTCAATATGTTGTACCAGAAAGTACCATGGTGAAGGAGAGAAATAATAGTGAGAGTTTAGGGAAAATGTTGTTTTGCAATTACATCAAGGGTTGTTAATGCAGCAAGGATGGTAGGCTGTACTGAATGTGGAAGACTAGTGGCAAGGGCTAGGAAGTAGTCCTCTAAATTACTGGTTTTCTTCCCTGAGTCATTTCTATCACATCATATTTATAACATGAGTGTCATAATTCAGGAGATATTTTCATAGCAAATCTTTGCATTTAAAACATTGGATGCTTATTTCTTCATATACCTGCTTTAAGCCTTCAAGGTTAATGTTTTAATAAAAACTGTTTGTAGTAATTCTTGATTCTTGATAGGCTGGAGAGTTGGGTGGAGAGAAACCTAATGAGGTTCAACAAGGGCAAGTGTAGGGTCTTGCACCTGGGGAGGAATAACCCCAAGTACCAGTACAGTTTGGGTGCTGACCTACTAGACAGCAGCTCTGCAGAGAAGGACCTGGGAGTCTTGGTGGATGACAAGTTGTCCATGAGCCAGCAGTGTGCCCTGGAGTCAGGAGGGCCAATGGGATTCTGGGGTACATTAGGAAGACTGTGGCCAGCAGGTCAAAGGAGGTGATCCTGCTCCTCTACTCAGCCCTAGTGAGGCCACATCTGGAGTGCTGTGTCCACTTCTGGGCTCCTCAGTACAGAAAAGACAAGGAGCTACTGAAGAGGGTCCAGCAGAGGCTACAAAAATGATTAGGGGTCTGGAGCATCTCTCTTATGAAGAGATACTGCAGGAGCTGGGCCTGGTTAGTCTGGAGAAAACTGAGAGGGGATCACATTAATGCATATAAATATCTCAAAGGCAGGTGCCAAGAGTATGATGCCAGATTGTTCAGTGGTGCCCAGCTATAGGACAAGAAGCAGTGGCCATAAACTAAAGTACAAGGAGTTCCACCTCAACACGAGGAAGAACCTCTTTCCATTGAGGGTGGTAGAGCACTGGAAAAGGCTGCCCAAGGAGGGCATGGAGCCTCCCTCTCTGGAGACATTCAAAATCCACCCAGATGTGTTCCTGTGTAACCTGCTCTAGGTAACTCTGCCTTGACAGGTTTGGACTAGATGACCTCCAGAGATCCCTTCCAAACCTAACAATTCTGTGATTGTAGTGTAGATATTGTTGTTGAAGTTTTTAATTTTTAGTATTTTTTTTTAGCTTCTTGATTTAAAATAAGTATTGAATATACACATTATGCTATTTCCTATATGCATTTAAAGCTCAAAACAGCTGAATATACCAATATATAGTTTCTTTCTCAGAGCTCTCTGAGCAGAGAAGTATCTCATTCATGTCTAATTTTCTGGTAGCTGCTTGCCCTAAGCCTGCCTTGTAATGACTGAAATCTGTGGTCTGAGAATCCAGAGTTTGGAAAGATGAATTTAAATATACAAATTAGTTCTGAAAATCATATCATTGAAGTTTATAGATATTCCTTCTTAAGCTTTACTTTTATGCCTCTTCACAAGGTAAAAATATTTGTGTAACAGTATATATTAATTCAATGTTCTGGTCACTATTTGAGATATATGGTTTAAACTTATTTATTCCCCAATGACAGTTATTCTTGTATATTACATATAGGGTTAAATGACAGCATCATCATAAACATTAAGTGTACATGATTCATAGGGAAAAGAAGACAGATATGCTTGCTTATAAAGCTATAAATTAACATTCAGTGTTGACTTTTAAAAAGTACTTCCAACCATCTTGTGAATGTTCTGTGCATCTAGAAAACATTTAGGAAACCACAATATTTTTCTTTGAAAGTCTCCAAGTAAACACACGTTTGGATTAGTGTGTTACTCATATAATTTTTAAAAATCCATGAGAGATACAAGTGGACAAGTAGAGGTTTGTCTTCAACAGAGGTTGTTCCCCAAGCAACTGACCCCAGACCCACTGAAAGTGACAGCAAGGGGCAGAGCCTGTACCAGGCATCACAGGAGATTTAAGCAGGCAAAAATTATCAATCCAGCTGACTGCAACAAACAAGCATATATATTCCTAGTAGGCAGGCACACTGCAGCAGCAGCATGGTGGCCACCTGGCAAAAAGCAGTGTCTTCTGCTTCTCCTGAGCTTCTATATAGACAGAGCTCCTATTCAACAATGCAACCACCCAGGTTTCTGGCTGTGGGATGTCTGAAGGGATATTCCTAGAGATGGAAAGTGATTGCAAGCAAGACTGTGGAAGCTGTGACCAGATTGATGAACTGCTCTGCTTGGTGGATGAGCTTCAGGAGGAGGTGAGCAGCAGACTGAGGAGTATTCAAGAGTCTACGAGGGAGATTCATCAATGGAGCTGTACTCTGCCATCTATGATGTATAGAAGCCAACTCAACATGGCCACTATGGAGGCAGGTCCAGGATTTGCTTTCTGCCAGAGGAAAGGCAGTATCACAAGGGATAAGGAAAGGTAGAAGATAGTTACAGCATGGAGCAGTAAGGGAAAGTAACCTCCGTACCCTCTAAGTTACTGTAAGGGTTTTAGTATTTATTCTTTTTCTGTGGGAGGGAGAGATTAGGAGAAAAACAAAGCAGGCTTAAGCTTAAAAATAAACAAAAATAGTTTTATTAACACACACTAAAATAATGAAAAAAAGTTGAGAAAAATAAAACCTAAACTAAAACAGAATGACACTTTAAAACACCCTTCTTTCCTCTTACAAACTATTAACTTTCTTATTAAAAACATAGAAAGACACAACTTGAAATTTTCAGTCAGTTTCACTATTTAGACATAATCACTTATTACTTTAGGAGAAGAGTCTCTCTAAGGTCTTTTCATGAAGACATTTCCCACAAGGCAAAATAGTCCAGCGCTCTTAATGTCACACATCTGCTGCCGCCTGGAGTTTTCGCAGACTGTGATGTTCAATCAGCAAAGTTTCTCAGTGTATCTGGGGTACTATTTACAAATACTTCTTCTAGTCTAAAATCATCTTTGTCTCAAAGGCTGAGACCTCCTTTTAACCCAGGAGCGGGGGCTTTAAAGTTCTCAAATAAATCCCCATTACATCAGTCCTCAATTTTGATTAGAATTAGCATTCTCCCCAACAACATTAAGATGCTACAAAGAACAGTCCATTTCTCCATCGTTTACCCTAGAGAAGTCTGGTTAAAAATGTCCACTTCTTCAATCCTATTCCAATATCATTAGTTCTTTCACTTCTAATCTACTGACTTCATTTGGTGTCTATGTACCCTCTGTTTTCTTTCTTCTTTCTCTCAAGGAAGAGTTGTGCTTTAAAAGCTCTATGTTGTTAGGAAAGGGTTAAATCCGCCTGGGCCTGCAAGGGCCATGTGCAGGCCCCAGGCTGCAGGGCTGAAGAAAATGCAAAGCTGTGGTGATGAAGGAAGCTGGTAAATGTCCTTTTTTCCACCCCTCGGTCTCATCCAGGGCAGTCCAGCTCGGAGCTACCACAAAGCTGTAAAAGGGCTCAACCCAGGCCACTCCCATGCGGGCAGTAGCTCTCGGAGGCCCGACCGGGCCCGGCCTGGCCCAGCTGCCCAGAGGGACAGTTGGGCCCGACCCAGGCCTGCCCGCCGCCTATGATGTTACCTCATGGCTGATTCCGAAGCGAGAGAGATCGATCTGCTGCAGATTAGTTTTAAATGTCCTTTCCAAAGTGACATTGACATTCCTTATTGGTCAACCTTGCTGCCAATATCTTGGCTAGCATTTTGATAGGTCCCTGTCCTCTCCCCCAAAACCACTCCACAGTCATGGCAGGGAAAAACATTTCACATTTCTCTATAACCAGAAAACAAAACTGTGCCAACCCATGATAGTTATTCTCTCACATACCCTTATAGAACAGGTACAAAGCCATGGGTACGGTAAATGAAGCTCATAATGAGAAAGAGGAGGAACCTGTGCAAGCAGTTTTGTCAAGGTCAGAGAGACCAAGCCCTCTCAACAAAACCTGGATTAAGACCAGCACTGAGAAGAAATATTGAGTTATGGTCATTGATTCCCTCCTGTGTGGAGCAGAAGCACCTGTTCTCAGACCGGGGCCTCTTTCCAGGAAAGCTTGCTGCCTCTCTGGGGCCTGAATTAGGGATGTTGCCACAAGATTGAAGAGCCTAATTCAACCCTCAGACTACTATCCATTCCTGCTTTTTTAACAATGTGCAAACAGTGTCACAAAAAAAAAAAAAAAATTAAAATGTAAGGTCAATCAAGAGAGACTTTAGAGCCCAGGGAACAATCCTAAAAAGTTCAGGAGCACAGGTAGTGTTTTCCTCAATCCTTCCAGTAATGGAAAGAGACTGGAAGAATGAGGCAAGCCCAGGATATTGGTATCTGGCTCCAGGACTGGTACCTGTACCAAAACTTTGGGGTTTTAAGCCATTGAAGACAATGTATGCTGGGGGCTGATGGGATCCACCTGTCCTGGATGGGACAAATGGGTCTGTGGGATTAAGGTGGTGGGATTAATCAGGAGAACTTTAAACTAGAATCAATATGGGAAGGAGATATCAACTGCAGTCCTGTTGGTAAGCCAAAGATGGGCATAAAAAGGCTTTCTGTGGGTAAAAATCAAGAACCAGGCCAAAAAGGGACACCTGGTGGTGGGGGTCTAGTAGAGGCCAACTGATCAGGGGGATCCTGTCAACAAGGCCTTCTTATTTCAGCTACAAGAAGCATCACACTCACAAGCTCTCATCCTGATGGGGGATTTCAGATTTTAAACACCCGGACTGGGAAAGTAATACAGATGGCTGTAAGCAATCCAGGAGACTCCTGGGGTGTGTAAAGAACAACTTCCAAGTCCAGGTATTAGACAAACCAACCAGAGGTGAGGCATTACTGGACCTGGTGCTCACCACTGCAGAAGAACCCATTAAAGAGGTTAAGACTGGAGGCAGCCTGGGCTGTAGTGACCACACCTTGGTTGAGTTTGTGATCTCAAGGCATGTGAGCCAGGCGAGGAGCAAAGTCAAGACCCTGAAATTTGCAAGAGAGAACTTCCAGCTGTTTAAGGAGTTGGTGGATGATATAACCTGGGTAACTGTCCTCATGGACAGAGGGGTTGACCAGAGCTCACAACTCTTTAGGGCCACTTTACTTAAGAGTGCAAGAACTCCCTATCCCAGTCTGTAGGAAATTTAGCAAGGCAGGCTGGATACTGGCATGACTGAGCAAGGATCTGTTCTTCAAACTGAGGAATTAGAAGGAAATGCACAGCCAGTGGGAGCAGGGACAGGTGACCTGGGGAGAGTACAGGGACAGGGTTTGGATGAGTAGGAATGGAGTCAGGAAAGCTAAGGCAAAGATGGAATGGAACTTAGGCAAGGGATGTGAAGAACAACAAGACGGGATTCTAAAAGTACATAGGTCAGAAAACAAAGGCCAAGGAGAGTGCAGACACCACCTCCCCATCCACCAGCCCCAATGAATGAGAAGGGACAACTGGTTGCAATTGATAGCTCTTCACCTCAGTCTTCACTGGCAGTCAGGTTTCTCCTGTCTTTCAAGTCCCTGGACCTCTAGGTGGGGGTCGGAGTAGCAAAGGCCTTCCCACTGTAAGCAAAGAGCTGGTTTGAGACCACTTGATGAAGCTGAATAGCCACAAGTTCATGGGGCCTGATGAAATGCATTGCGGGGTCATGAGGGAACTAGCTGATGTTCTTGCCAAGCCACTCTCCATCATTTTTGAAAAGTCATGGCAGTCAGGCAAAGTCCCTGGTGACTGGAAAAAGGGAACCATCACTCCTACTTTTAAAGAGGGGAGAAAGGAAGATCCGGGGAATTGCAGACCTGTGAGCCTTACCTCTGGGCGTGCCTGGGAAGATCATGGAGCAGGTCCTCATGGAAGCAATGTTAAGGCACATGCAAGACCAGGCAAGGAGGGGATCCAAGAGAGCCAGCATGGCTTCACTAAGGGTAAATCGTATCTGGGCAGTATGGTGACCTGCTACGATGGAGTGACTGCAATGGTGTGTTGGTTTGAAAAGACAGGTATCTGCTAGGGAAAGGCGGGTCTCTCTAGGAATGGGGAATTCCAAACCCTTCCCTCCGTGTTATTATAATTTGGAAGATTAAAAAAACTTTTGTCAGAGCTATGGGGAAAGGAATAACAGTCCTTTACTAGTAAATATAACAGGACAGACAAACAACAACAGCAATTATAATAATAATAATAAAAAAAGAACCAAGAACCCCGAGGGGCTTTGTCTCACAAGTCCCGGGCAGTTTGATCTCTTGGGATCCCAAGAGCACCAAAGCGAAACAGTGGAAACTCCGGGGCTGATGGCTGGAAACGGTGGGTTGTCCCCAGCAGGCAGGGGGGTGTCCTGGCAGGCAAAGTGAGCAGTGCTGAAGAAGCCGCGGCGGCTGGACCCAGGCTGACCCAAAATCCAGCAGGGCAGGCGAAAAACTCCGAATCCCTGGGCACTCAAACAGATGATAGAATTCTCAGGACCAAACCCCTCTGTTAACTGTGGAATCCACGCTGCTACCAGTCGCCCGACCGTCCTCCCCGGAAAACTGAGAGCCAAAAAGAACCACCACCCTCAGCTCCTCGGAGCCTTTCCCTCCTGCTAAACTAAGTGATCCACACCTTTAGTCCAGGTTAAGCAGCCTCTAAGCATCAGTATTTAGTCTCCTAGCAACTTATGGGGGGAAAAATTGCACAGGAAAACTTAACCCCCAACATTATCCATACCCCCCTTGTGTTGCCAATCTAAGTTTGTCTTTGACACCTCTATCTTTGCAGCTTGATTTACCTGCTCATTGTTTCGGTGCTCTTCATTAGCCCGACTCTTGGGGACATGGGCATCTACATGACGGACTTTGACAGGTAGCTTCTCAACACGAGTGGCAATGTCCTTCTACTCATCTGCAGCCCTGATTGGCTTTCCCTTACGCAGCCAATTGGCCTTTTTCCATCTGTCCATCCCACTCCACAGAGCATTGGCCACCATCCACGAATCAGTGTAGAGGTAGAGCTTTGGTCACTTCTCTCTTTCAGCAATGTCCAGGGCCAGTTGAACAGCTTTGAGTTCAGCAAGTTGGCTTGACCCAACTTCTCCTTCAGTGGCTTGTGCAACTTGTCATGTGGGGCTCCATACGGCTGCTTTCCACTTTCGGTTCATCCCTACAATGCAGCAGGAACTGTCAGTGAAAAGAGCATAGCGTGTTTCTTCTGCTGGCAGTTGGTTGTATGGTGGACCCTCTTCGACACGTGTCACTTGTTCCTGCTCCTCTTCATCTGTGAGACCAAAGTTTTCACCTTCCGGCTAGTTTGTAATTATCTCCAAAATCCCAGGGCGATTTGGGTTTCCAACGTGGGCATGCTGAGTGATGAGGGCAATCCATTTGCTCCATGTGGCATCGGTGGCGTGATGGGTGGAGGGAACCTTTCCTTTAAACATCCACCCCAGCAACGGCAGTCGAGGTGCCAGCAGGAGCTGTGCTTCTGTGCCAATCACCTCTGAGGCAGCTTGAACTCCTTCATAGGCGGCCAAGATTTCCTTCTCTGTTGGAGTGTAGTTGGCTTCGGACCCTCTGTCGCTTCAGCTCCAGAATCCCAGTGGTCGGCCCCGAGTCTCCCCAGGCACATTCTGCCAAAGGCTCCAGGACAGGCCATTGTTCCCGGCTGCTGAGTAGAGCACGTTCTTCACCTCTGGTCCCGTCTTGACTGGGCCAAGGGCTACCACATGAGTGATCTCCTGCTTGATCCGGGCAAAGGCTTGTTGCTGTTCAGGGCCCCAGTTGAAATCATTCTTCTTGCGGGTAACCAGGTAGAGAGAGCTCACAATCTGGCTGTACTCTGGAATGTGCATCCTCCAGAAACCTATAGCACCTCGGAAAGCCTGTGTTTCCTTCTTGCTGGTCAATGGGGACATTGCGGTGATCTTATTGATGACCTCAGTGGGAATCAGCCGCCGTCCATCTTGCCACTTTACTCCCAGGAACTGGATCTCTCGGGCAGGTCCCTTGACCTTGCTCTGCTTGATGGCGAAACCAGCTTTCAGGAGAATCTGGATGATCTTCTCTCCTTTCTCAAACACTTCCATTGCCGTGTTCCCACACACAATGATGTCATCGATATACTATGGATGCTCCAGAGCCTCACCCTTTTCCAGTGCAGCCTGGATCAGTCCATGGCAGATGGTGGGGCTGTTTCCACCCCTGGGGCAGTCGGTTCCAGATGTACTGCACGCCCCCCCAGGTGAAAGCAAACTGAGGCCTGCATTCTGCAGCCAGAGGAATGGAGAAAAATGCATTAGCAATGTCAATTGTGGCGTACCATTTTGCTGCCTTGGACTCCAGTTCGTACTGGTGTTCCAGCATGTCCGGCACAGCAGCGCTCAAAGGTGGAGTCACTTCGTTCAAGGCACGGTAGTCCACAGTCAATCTCCATTCTCCATCAGACTTGTGCACAGGCCAGATGGGGCTGTTGAAGGGTGAGTGGGTTTTGCTGACCACCCCTTGGGTCTCCAGCTCACGGATCATCTTGTGGATGGGGATCACGGCATCTCGATTTGTCCGATACTGTTGGCGGTGCACTGTTGAGGTGGCAACTGGAACTCATTGCTCTTCTGCCTTTAGGAGTCCTACTGCAGATGTGTTCTCCAACAGTCCAGGCAAGGTATTCAATTTCTTAACGCCCTCTGCCTCAACAGCTGCTATTCCAAAAGCCCACCTGAGTCCCTTAGAGTCTTTGCAATAGCAATTCCGGAAAAAGTCTATGCCTAAAATATGCGCGGCAGCTGGGCCAGTCACAATTGGATGTTTCTGTCACTCCTTCTCAGTCAGGCTCACCTCGGCTTCCAACAGAGTCAAATCCTGTGATTTCCCCCGTCACCCTGGCAATGGAAATAGGTTCTGTCCCCACATATTCCGATGATATCAGTGTACACTGCGAACCAGTATCACCTAAAGCTTCATATTTCTCTGGCTCTGATGTGCCAGGCCATCGGTTCCACACCGTCCAAAAGACTCGGTTTTCCCGTGCCTCTCCCTGGCTAGAGGCAGGGCCCCTCTAGCACCGGTCATTATTCCCTTCCTGGGCATACATGATAGAGGTTCCTTCACAGGGATCTGACATATCATCCTCACTTCTATAATACCTGGCAGCTTGGTCATGCAATGTCAAGGCCACTTTCATCTTAGTGGGGCCCCCTCGGTTAGTGCTTCTCTCCTTGAGCTCATGCATCCGTGCTGCCAGGGCACAAGTCGGTTTCCCATCCCACCTTCCCATGTCTTCCCCATGGTCACTCAGAAAGAACCACAGGTCAGCTCGTGGGGTGTACCCTCTCTCTCTAGCTGGGGGCCGTTGAGCTCTGACTCTGGGGCCTGTAACTTGCACCGGTGACACATGGGACCTGTTCCTCCTTATCTCCTCCCTCATCTCCTCCCTCATCTCCTCCATCTTCTCCCTTATCTCCTCTCTGAGTTCCTTAGCCAGGGCAGAGACCTGAGCCTGCATTGGGCCACTGATCATACTCTTGTAATTTCTGAGCTTGTTGGCTACAGAACCCACTGTCTCTCGGTTGTTATCAGGATGAATTGTTGCAATGAATGTGGCGTATTGAGATGGTCCTAGAGCTGCCAGATTCCAGAGCATTTGCCCTATGCACCTGACTTTGTCGGGGTCATTATCATGCTGTCCACCCCTCCCGAAGAGTACCTACAATACCGCCACTTCTCTCAGCTGTTGGATCCCTTCCTCAAGGGTCTTCAAGTGCATTCTATGATGGTGCTCCTGCATTCTGTCTCTGTGGACAAACCTCTCCCCTACACTCATTAAAAGCTGCTCCCAAAGGGAAAGGGGCCCTGGCTCCCTTTCGAATACCTGATTCACACCTGAGTCCTGGGTCAAGGGGCTCAAATTCCTTGCCTCACCACTATCTAGCTGCACGTCTGTACCTATAAGGTCCCAGACCCGAACTAACCAGGCTGTATCAGCCTCACGTCCCCGTCGTGCAAGATCTTTTTGCAGATTACAAAGACTTTCATATGTCAGGGACTCTGTGATGATCTCAACCTCTGTCTCCCCTGCGGGTTGTCAGGGCCCTCCTTTCTTATCCTTGTTGCCTGCGTGCTCTGATTTCACCTTATACTTCTTTGTTTCCACAGGGGCAACTGCTGCTGGCTGTGGCTGCCCCTGTGGTTCAGCTGGAACCTGGACGGTTGTAACATCTGTGGGTTCCACTGCTGCACCATCACTCTTCTTTGTTGGGGCAGGGGGAGGGTTTCCCGGCAGCTGGGGCTAATGAGGCTACTACAGGGGAAATGTACTCCCTCAGCATCTCATGTATCTCCTTCACTCAATCTGGGTGGTTTATTCCTGAGGCAGGCTGTGGGACAGGGTCAGGCTGTGGGGCAGTATCCTTATTCTCTAGGGTAGGTATCAGGGTGGTTATCCAGGTCAGTCTCCCCTTATCTTTAAATGCTAAACAGAACAGGCATACCAGCAACACCAGCCACTGTGATATCATTAACATTCAGAGATTTGAACCCTTCAAAGACTGGTGGGGTAGGCCCAAAGAGCTGGGTGAAGGGTTGGGAAAAAATTTCCCCCGGTGTCATTTCTTCACAGTAGGTACCGTTATTAAAGTAACCCCAGAAACACGCAGTGTATGATAGCCCTGAATCCATGTGCCTGCCTTCCAGAGGAAGTTAAAAATCCACTAATTCCTCACCTTGTTAACCCATATAGCAAACTGGATGACAGCCACAGTAGCCTTAGTTACAGCGCCCATGTTTAGGTAAGGGCCTGCAAATGGGAGAGATATGGTCACCACCATATGCCACCCAAACCAGGGTAAGCCAGACCACATGATATCCAGTACACAACAATGTAGGCACTTAACTGTTATTCCTTTTCCTCTCAATGCCCTCGTGCCCCACTATTTGGTTGCCAAATTCTGTCTTGGTTTGAAAAGACAGGTATCTGCTAGGGAGAGGCGGGGCCTCTCTAGGAATGGGGAATTCCAACCCCTTCCCTCCATGTTATTATAATTTGGAAGATTAAAAAAAGCTTTTCAGTCAGAGCTATGGGGAAAGGAATAACAGTCCCTTACTAGTAAATATAACAGGACAGACAAACAACAACAGCAATTATAATAATAATAAAAACAGAACCAAGAACCCCGAGGGGCTTTGTCTCACAAGTCCCGGGCAGTCTGATCTCTTGGGATCCCAATAGCACCAAACCGAAACAGTGGAGACTCTGGGGCTGATGGCTGGAAATGGTGGGTTGTGCCCAGCAGGCAGGGGGGTGTCCTGGCAGGCAAAGTGAGCAGTGCTGAAGAAGCCGCAGCAGCTGAACCCGGGCTGACCCAAAATCTAGCAGGGCAGGCGAAAAACTCCGAATTCCTGGGCACTCAAACAGATTATATAATTCTCAGGACCGAACCCCTCTGTTAACCATGGAATCCACACAGGTACCAGTCTCCCAACCTTCCTCCCCGGAAAACTAGGAGCCGAAAAGAACCACTATTGGAGTCCAAGGCATTCCTTTGGTTGCCCTGGAGGGTCAGAGACCTAGGCAGGGGGGTCTGGGACCCTGGCCCAGAGCTCAGAGAGACACTGGATTTGATTTGAGTCCATGGGAGAGGCTTCTTGCACTGCAGGAAGCATTGCAGGCCACAAGAGTGTGAAAGATTGTAGTTTAGTATATCACAGGGTGAGAAAAACAGTAGTTTTAGATTTCTTGTATTGAAGTGAATAGGGACAAGATGGAGAATTTGGGGCATTGCCTCCTTCTTCTTCTTTCTTCTTCCCTCACTCCATTTCTGCAGTGACGTTAGCACAAAGTAGTTTGTGAAGATTGGATCAAAGTAAAGATGACCTTTTTAGTAATAGTGACAGACATTAGTAATAAATAGTAAATATCGAATACGTAGCAATTAGTATAAAAGATAACGACTGCCCAGTTCGGGGGGAGTCACCAGATGTCCGAGCTGTAGCAAACATCTTGCAGGACACTGAGAAAATTCTAAGATAAGAACTAATAAACACAAAGCATGCAACCTTGAAGACTCCATCTTTTCCTGTGTTTGGCTCAGAGCTTTGCAGAGGGCAAAAAAGACTCTAAAACCACCTGAATGCGGGGAATTTAAGCTCCAGCAAGCAGCCCCCCAACAACTGCCAAAACAGGGCAGCGACAAACCACCACCCTCAGCTCCTGGGAGCCTTTCCCTCCTGCTAAACTAAGTGATCCACACCTTTTGTCCAGGTTAAGCACCCTTTAACTATCAATATTTAGTCTCCAAGCAACTTATGGGGGGAAAAATTCCACAGGAAAACTTAACCTCCCACAAATGGTCAGCAAGGGAAGACCAAACAATGTCATCTACCTAGAATTCTGTAAGGCCTTTGATGCGGTCCTACACGACATCCTTATCTCTCAGTTGTAGAGACAGGAATTTGAAGGGTGAGCTACTTACTTGGTGGACAAGGAATTGGCTGGATGTACTCAGCCAGAGAGTTGTGGTCAATGGCTCTATGTCCAGGTGGAGGCTGGTGACAAGTGGTGTCCCTCAGGGCTCTGTCTTGGGACCAGGGCTCTTCAGTAACTTCATCAATGACACAGAGAGTGAGATCGAGCGCACCCTCAGCAAGTTTGCAGATGACACGAAGCTGAGTAGTGCAGCTGACACAACAGAAGGATGGGATGCCATCCAGGGAGACCTGGACATGAGCCAACAGCATGCACTCATAGCCCAGAAGGCCAACAACATCCTGGGCAGCATCAAGAGAGGTGCGGCCAGCAGGTCAAGGGAGGGGATTCTCCCTTTCTACTCTGCCCTCATGAGACCCCACCTGGAGTACTGTGTCCAGGTCTGGGGTCCGCAGCACAAGAAAGACGTGGACCTGTTAGAGCGGGTCCAGAGGAGGCCACAAAGATGATCTGGAGGCTGTAGCACCTCTCCTATGAAGACAGGCTGAAAGTGCTGGGATTGTTCATTATGGAGAAGAGAAGGCTCAGGGGAGAACTCATTGAGGCCTTCCAGGACTTGAAGGGGGCTTCTAAAAAAGACAGATAGTGCAACTTTTTACATGGATAGATAGTGATAGGACAAGGGGGAACTGTTTTAAACTGACAGAGGGCAGGTTTCGATTAGATATTAGGAAGAAATTCTTTACTCAGAGGGTGATGAGGCTCTGGAATAGGTTGCCCAGCGAGGCTGTGGATGCCCCATCCCTGGAAGTGTTCAAGGCCAGGTTGGATGGGGCCCTGAATAATCTGATCTAGTGACTGACATCCCTGTCCATGGCAGGGGGTTTGGAGCTAGATGATCTTTAAGGTCCCTTCCAACCCAAACCATTCTGTGATTCTGTGGTAATCTGTGCTTGAAATCTTGTTCAGGTTCTGGGTTGTGATGGGGCAATTAGCCAAGTAGATTGATGTCAGGGATAGCTTGGAGATGTAGTGAAATTAGTGTGCAGTTGTATAAGTCTGTAAGAATACTTGCCAGGATCTTCGGGGGGGTGGGCAGGGGCGCTGCAGAGGTGGCTTCTGTGACAAGACACCAGAAGCTGCCCCCATGTCAGACAGAGCCGATTCCAGCTGGCTCCAAGACAGGCCTGCTACTGGCCAAAGCTGAGCAAATCAGCAGTGCTGGTGGTGCCTCTGTGATAAAATATTTGAGAAAGGGTAAAAAGCACTGTGCAGCACTTGTGAGGGAAGAGTGAGAAAAATGCAAGAGGAACAACCCTGCCAGACACCAAGGTCAGTGAAGAAGCAGGGGGATGAGTTACTCCAGGCTCTGGAGCAGATGTTTCCCTGCAGCCTGTGGTGGACTACATCAGAACAGCCCTGCAGCCTGTGGAGGGCCAGGCATCAGAACAGGCTCCTGGCAGGAACTGCAGCTTGTGGAGAAATAGCCTATGTCAGAGCAGGTTTTTCTGGCAGGTTCTGTGGCCAGTGGGTGACCCATGCTAGAACTGTCTGTTCCTGAAGGACTGTACTCTGTGGAAAAGGACCCATGTTGGAGCAGTTTGGTGAAGGACTGAATCCTGTGTGAGGGACCCCCCACTCTGGAGCAGGGGAAGAGTGTGAGGAAGAATTAGCAGCAGAGATGAAGTATTTTGAACTGACTGCAACCCCTTAATTCCCATCTGCATGCACTTCTTGTGGGGGAAGGAGGTACAAGAATCATGAGTGAAATTGAGCCTGGGAAGGGTGGAAGGGGAATGTGGTTTTAGTTTTGTCTTTGTTCTTTGCTATCTTACACTATTTTTACTTGCAATAAATTAATTTTCCCCATGTAAGAGTCTCTTTTGCCCCTGACAATAACTGGTAAGCAATCTCTGTGTCTTTATCTTGACCAATGAGCTTTTCCATCTTATTTCTTCCCTATGTCCTGTTGAGGAAGGGGAGAGTGAGAGCACTTTGGTGGGCACTTGGTGGCCAGCCAAGCTCAACCTGCCACACCTGATCAATTATTTAAGTGCTTAGCAACCTTGAAATGCTGTGAAATATATACTAATGAGAGGTTGCCGGAGGAGCTTTAGTCATGGCCTTGAATTCTGAGAGACTTGGACCAGTATAGGGACTCATGTCAGACTGCTGGAAATTAATAAGAAGCACTAGTGAGTTTCAGCTTCACCTATGTTTGTGTTTATGATCCTAGTTGTCTCACTTCTGTAAGTCAATGCACAATCTAGTATTTCTGAATGAGGAAGGTGAAATTCTGAATGGTGACAATTGTATTGTTTTTCGGTTCCTAGAGTGATTCTGGGAAAAGATGCTTGTTAGACAAACTTTAAAATGCTGAATGGGCACAAGCATTGGTATGCTGTCCTGGCAAAGGGCGGAAAGCATTGCAATAGGTCTATTAAAGAACAGGGATGTGCATATCTAGTACTCTATAAAAATTATACTTTTTGGCAGAACAGCAAAGGAGTTCAGAGCAGATTTCCCAGTTTTGGTGTTTCTGAAAAAGAATTGCTGGTAGTGAGACACAGACACTACATACTAAGCTGAAGATGCTTTATGATTTGTATTATGTGGAAGCATATGGTTTTCTCACTGTTCCCGCCATTTTCAAGGAGTTAGCTAGGCAAATAAGGTAATGCCATTTCCCAGGAAAATCATATTAAGAACTCATCTTACTTCTGTTTAAGTTCCTGTGGTGTAAATTCATCTTGAGTGCTTATAAGGGTACAAGATCAAAATCTTCCAGCTGCCTTTTGCAAAAATGTGAGCTGCTTACATGAAGTTAAGCATTAAAATTACAAGTCTGAGGTTTGGATAGACTGAGTACATTTTAGCTTGAGGCTTTACTATTAGAAGATGATTAATTTAGCCAGAGATTAGTTCCCCATATTGTTAAACACTGGTTCAGCTATGACACCAGTTTCAACATAGGAAGTACTAGTGTCACTGAGTAATTTTAAATTACAATATTTAACATAGATTTACTGTGAGAGCACAGTGCATCCACAGTGATTTTACCTGTAATGCAAGCTCACCTATGGTAGAAACAAGGATGGGGGGAAGAGTGATGGTTCACCAGCACCATCAGACTTAGTTTTCTAACATTCAGGAAGAGCCTTGTTGTTTGCTAGTGTAAAAATCATGCAGTCTGTATTCTTTTGGAAGTTGAGTCATTGAACAGCTTTATAG
Source organism: Tachycineta bicolor (assembly GCA_025960845.1). Classification (NCBI taxonomy): domain Eukaryota; kingdom Metazoa; phylum Chordata; class Aves; order Passeriformes; family Hirundinidae; genus Tachycineta; species Tachycineta bicolor. Next base: position 92,905 of record JANEHK010000157.1, on the reverse strand, counting down.
TATTGGCATATACACTTTGTGCAGAAGGAAAATGTTTATTTTGATTAATTAATTAATGAAATTGACAGTGATTACATGTACATAAGTGTATATATAAAGAAGTTATATAAATAAAGTAATGAGATATCCTGCTTGAAAATAACCGTTCCTAAAATATCATCTTTTTCCAGATTTGTATTATGGTGGAGAAGCTTTCTCTGTAGAACAGCCACAGTCCTTTACTTGTCCTTATTGTGGAAAGATGGGTTATACAGAAACATCTCTTCAGGAACATGTTGCTTCTGAACATGCCGAAACATCAACAGAGGTGGTAAGCCGCTTCAGCGTTGATTTTAAATTACAATGAAAGTATATGAAAATATCCAGAAAATGTGTTGGTTTTTTGTTTCTTCAAGTATGGGGTAATTTAAATGCTGACCAGGAAGGTATGTACCATACATACATACACACACATACACACTATGCTGGTGTTTTCCCTATTGACTCCTTGAGCTATTAACAGTGACTACATCATCACCTTTACCTCTCTCTAGAGTTTCTCACAGCACTCTTTCATCAGTCTGAATCAGTTTTGCAGCCCAGTCTCTGGATCCCTGGTGTGCAGGCCACTAATTCCTGGTGTTACAGAAAAGGTTAAACCTTTGTAAAAATAAAAACTTTTTAAAATATTGATATATTGATTTTCAATATATTGGGATTTTTTTATAAAGTGGCCCTTGCTGTTTTCCCTCAACCCTTCCACTTAATTTTTCTGATGATTTCAACAGTGACCATTGATGCAGAGCAATTACATACCATATAATAGCCTACTGCACCAGTTGTTTTGCTTCTGTTTTTGTCAGTAAGCATTCTCCTCAAGTCTTCTCAAGTCTTTACATCTAGATGTTACTGTTGCTTGTGCCAGAACGTCTGAAATTTTTCTGAAATGCAAGGTGACTTCTTTGCTATGGAAACAATAAATTAATAAATAATTTGGATTTTGATACTCTTAGCAATAGTTTGTTCTCAACCCTCATTACAGTATTGAGAAAACTGCATGCTTGCACTGCTTTGTGTTCAGACAATTTTCTTTTTAGAAAAGTCCATAGCCCTGTTTTTAGGTTTCCCTTTATGGTGCAGGTGTATGTTTTGTATTTGTTTCTAACACCCACTTATTCAACAGTTATGTGTGTTATCAATCCTAGGTTTGGGTATCTTTCCAGCAGTAGGGAATATATTCATATTTGTGTGTGAATACTGTTTATGCCTGAGGAATATAGGATTACAGAAGGACATTCAAGGAACTGTTGTCTAGTTGTTTTTGTTGTAGATCCCTATAAAAATGTGCATGCTTGAAGAAAAATTTTTTGAGAATTTATGTGAGAGGAGAATCTCTCCTTTGCACCTGCTAAGGGCCTTATATCAAGAAGTAGTAGAAGAATTAAAACTGGTGTAAGACCCCCCCAAAAACTCTCTTGATGAGCCTCTTAAACAGGCTTATGGTTTTTCATGTATTCTGAGTTAGATGCATATTCTCAAGGGGTCTAAACAACAAAAAAACCTTTGCTGGCAACTTCAGAAAATCAGAGAACTTTGGTAAAAGTTTAGAGCAACATTCAATCAACATAAAGCATTTCACAAAGCACTAACTTCAGCCCATTTAACTTAGCAAATTCCAAGCCCATTTGATTTTAAGTTAGTCAAAACGCCAAGAAGAGGGAATAATAAGAAGAAAGAGAAAGTGAAAATAAATATAGAAAAGAACAAACATAGCTGCCACTCCTGGTTCCAGCAGTGTTCATGTGATAGAATCTTTTGCCAAACAAACATATTTGTAAGGTTTTCTTGTTTCATCCTCTCCAACACCCTCACACACTCATCCAAAATGTTTTGAGCCAGCAATGTCCTCCAGTCTCTCATATCTGGTCAGCCTGTTCTGAGACTCTCGTGTCTTGGTCTTCCCTAAAAAAATATTAATTATTGGTGTATAATTTTTCATTTTTAGATTTAAAACTGGATTAATTATTATTTCTCCATCAAGTGATTAAGGATAATGGTCAGAAATGCGGGACATGTTCAGATGGATGTGGCTGGAATTATGATGATTGTTACTGTTGAAATTGGGTTTCAAAATCAGCATTCAGGTAGAGGGGTCTTTTTTAGGGTTGCAGCTCTGAAAATTGTAAGAAATGCAATCAGATATCTTTGAACCAAGTTTCAGAATGAAGACATCACTTTTCTGCTACTCAGTCACACTTAGAAGATTCATTTTGTATTTACTAAGGCAGCAACTAGACTGAAGTGAAAGGTCCAGGGTGGGGTGGGTTGTCTGGCTGCCAGATACCCATTAAACTGCCTTCTCTCATCTCCCTCCCCAGCAACAGGATGGGTAGAAAATATGGCAAAATGATCATTGGTCAGGACAAGGAGGGGCATTACTCAGCTCCTCAACATTGCCTGCAACTTTCTTCAGAGCGCATCCACCTGATCTGATGTGGGGTCCTTCAAGGGCTACAGGGGGACAACCTGTGTCACCATGGTCTTCTCCACTGGCTGCAGGGAAATCTCTGCTCTACTGCCTATAGCACCGCTTCCCCCTCCTTCTCCACTGACCTTCATGTCTGCAGGGTTATTTTTCTCGTATTTCCTCACTCCTCTCTCACAGCTGCTGCTGTGAAGTTTTTTTTTACTTTCTTAAATATATTATTACGGAGATGCTACCACCATCACTGATTGATTCAGCTTTAGCTGGGGGCAAGTCTGTCTTTGAGCTGATTGGAACTGGCTCTGTTGGCCATGAGGACAGCTCCTGTTGTCTTCTCAAAAGCCAAAAAGTCTTTAATGTGTTCAGCAAAAAAGGGAGCATGGCATAGATAAGATAAACTAATACTGAGAACGGATAAGTTAATATTATGGTCAGCAGTGGTTAAACAGCTATAATAATTCTATGTTCCCTCTAATATGCTCTGGTCAAATCTGTCATTATCTCAAACCCTTTGAGTCCGAGGTTGCATGCCACAAATACTGGTCGTGGTTTAATCCCAGCTGGCAACCAGCATACACAGCTACTTGCTCACTTCTCCCCTGCCCCTAGGGGGATGGGATGGGATGGGATGGGATGGGATGGGATGGGATGGGATGGGATGGGATGGGATGGGATGGGATGGGATGGCAGAGGGGGGAGAATAAGAAGGGTAAAAGTGCTAAAACCTATGGGTTGAGATAATAGGGAAAGCAAAATCTGCCTGTGCAAGCAAAGCAAAATAAGGAATTAATTCATTCGTTCCCATTGGCAGGCAGAAGTTTAGCCATCTCCAAGAAAGCAGGGCTCTATCACATGTAATGCTTTCTTGGGAAGACAAACACTGTAACTCTGAATCATCCTCCTTTCTTCCCTGTGTTTTTTTTTGTTGCTGAGCATGATGGCATATGGTACGGAATATCCCTTTGGTAAGTTGGGATCAGCTGTCTCAGCTGTGTCCCCTCCCAACTACTTGTACATCCCCAGTCTACCTGCTGCTGGGGCAGTGTGAGACACAAAGGGTCTCGATGATGTTTGAGAACTGTTCAGCAATAGCTAAAACATTGGTGTATTATCAATACTCCTTTGGTCACAGAGCCAAAGCATAGCAATATATGGGGTACTATGAAGAAATTTAACTCTACCCCAACTAAAACCAGTATACCTGTATACATGGGGAGGTGATAGTAATAAAGGAACAGATCCAGAAACTGTCGAGTCAACTGTGATGTTTGGAGGCTAACTAGCTAAAGGCTTTTTAATAATATCCTGGATTTCATTCCAAGTAATATGGTACTTTGTTAATTTTAAGGGATATTAAGATCATGGCTGCCTTATCCAGCTCAGGACTCTCTTCTGCTCAGCTGCTGAAGCCCAGTCTGGGGACCTAGGGCCCATGTCCAGGCTGAGGGATGCAGCTGCCACTTTCCTGTTTGCAGGTTCAACCACTACTGAAGCTGAGCACATATTTTGGAGACCTGTACACACACGGAGGACACTGACACATGCCCCATCACACAGATGACCACAGACAGTGCTGCCTTCAACAGCATCTACATGTAGGACTTGCATAAAACATAAGTATAGGCAGCCGAGTTCCCTCCTTCCTCTCCACCTGGTAGAGATAAAAGGTTGCTGCTAGTGAAAGTATGTGATGCTCTCTAGATTCACAAGCACACATGCATTCACTGTGATCCTTTGAGTACTGACATGGCCCTCTTTGTCCAGTACCCCTGCCTGGATCCCAGGCACTCTTACCTGCTTCACAGGTCTCCTATTTGCAAGCTAGTCCAGCTTGATGCTCACTAGCAAACACTCATGCAGTCATCTCACAAGCACGCCACATTCAAAAGTCCCCCTGGGCATACTAGCACAGACTCTTGCCTACTTAATACTCCTGCCTAGACTTGAGGTTCTTTACTCATTTGCTAGGTCCGGATTGAAGTTTGCTAGCCAATACGCATGCACACCAGGTTTGGGGAAGATGCAGGCAACCACTCCCTTTTCCCCAGCAGCTGGCACCAGGCACCACATAGGCTGTTGTAGAAATTGTTTTTCCGCTGTTGCTGTGGACTCCAGGACGGTGTATATAAACGTAGACGAGAGATCTCTGCAGTTAGGTTTTAGAAGATTGGGTTTATTGTAAGGGATGTAAGGCCTTGCTTTGAGCTGCCAGGCTGCAGCTCGTAGCAAGGCCAAGGAGGTGGGGGAAGGGAAAGGTGGGTAATGGAGGGGAGCAAAAGAGCTAAAGAGAGAGAGAGCAAAAGAGCCAAAGAGGTAAAGAGCAAAAGAGGTAAAGAGCGAGAGAGAGCAAAAGAGGTAAAGAGGTAAAGAGGCAGAGCCACCTTCGCAGCCCCCTGATAAGGGGTCTCGAGGTGGGCCGGAATGGGATCTGTGCCAATGGGGTTATAGATACCTGATACTTCAGGGGAGGGGTACAGGTGTGGGATGAACCATTGGGGGGTGAGACAGAACATTCCATCTGACCTGGGTCTGGTGACCTTCAGCTGGTCACACAACTGTTTTCTTATACATCCAGTATCCAATACATCTCAAACATCAAAACTTACTTTCAATTCTATCTCACCCACAGGTCCCACATTCCCAGAATATAGGCAATCATATTTATAGGGTTTTTTGGCTTCATCCTCCCCAACAGGCTGTGACTGGTTGTCCTGCTTCAGCTACCAGTGCTGGATCCCTCTCTCATGCTGATTTCCCCTGTTAGCTGTGTTTTGGGACACATACTGTTCCTGCCCCAGTGGTTGGAGGCAGAAACCATGACTCACTCTGGTAGCTGATCTTAAGACCCCATTCAGTCCAGTAGCCAACACCACAGGCCAGGGATGCCTGCATCTCTGGTCTGACTGGAGTAGCTGGCACCAAATACACTTATGACAGCTTCCCCAGTATCAGGCACTCTAGGCACAAAGTTTGTAGTACCCACCCTAGGTCTAAAGAGCTATGGCCCCTCCAACTACTGATACTTGTTCTAGTAGCTGACACCACAGGCCACAGAGACACCTACAGCCCTAGTCTGATTCCAGTATCTGGCAGCAAGTTTTGTTCATACATACACAGGTCTCACCAGTAGCTGGCACTTAGTCCTTGCAGCATATATATACATGGGATAGACAGTGACATTATGCAGAGATTGTTAAAATTTAATAAGAAAATACAGGAAGACAGGGCAGACTGTGGTGATCAGGCTTGGTCAGACAAACATACTGACCACCTCTGTTTTACATGTGACCAGTCCACTTTATACATTTCTGTCTACCCTCCCCTTCGTTCCTTCTGGCTCTCCCTCCCTGCTGCATTTCTCTTCATAGGTTTGTATGGTTCTATTGATTCCTTCACCCCTCCCAGTTTGGAGCCTTCCCCCCTAATTTACAGCCTTATCAGTTGCAAAGTCCAGGTTGATATCCTTGGAAGAGTAGTTAAGACCTAGCATATACTGCATCAAAATTTCTCCTTTCTGGCTTATTAATGTGATCTGTCAAGCTTTAAGGCTGACCTGCAAAACTGTTTGTAGTGGGTCTAATGTTGGCTAAATGCCAATGCACCCGCAAGAATTATTTACTCCTTTTCTGCTGCAAGATAGGATTTGGATAAGAGCAAAGCTGGCTCAAACTTTAGAGGGTTTTGATTTTGTCAGGCATGGAGGAGACTCTTAGTAGCTCCTCTTAGAAAAAATCATTTCCATGGGTGGCTTCTTCCCTCCTCACTAAATGTCAATCAATGCAAAACCAGCACACTGTTGCAAAGGACTTTTAAGGCATGCTTCTCTCAGGTGGTTGCAGTCATTGGGGGGAAAAATCAAAATAATAAATAAACATTGCTATGGCAGTAAGTGTGCCTAGACTTTTTTAAAATGTGGATTTAGGCTTAAGAGAAAAACAAAACCATAATACTATCTCTCAAAATACTTGGTAGGAATAAAGAGTTTCTCTGCCAAATTTCTACTTGTGTTACTGTGGTAGATGGTCTCGGTATACTTTAATTAATATTCACTTATTGTTTCATTCTCCTTCCTACACTTCACTGGTGAGATGAATGAGAAATCGCTTGGAGATACAAAGACCAGTAAATTAACTTGATAATGTCATATGTAGGTACATTCAAGCAGTAATCCTGTGTAATTAGACCTACTGTCTGTGCTGGAATTGACATATAAAGACAATATTGAAAGCTGAAACATTGCAGATAGGATTTGAAAATTTTACTTTTTAGTTTCCACGGTATTATTAAAAGCATAATTACAAGGAAAAGTGAGACTTAAAAAGATGCTACAATTAACAGCTGTTTGAACACATTTACTGTTTTAAATTTTGTCTGTTTAGGTGTAGGATTAGAATGTGATATTTAAAGTATAAGAATCCATGTTAAGTGATCAACTCTGAATTGTGTTTTGTGATTTGTGTAAAGTTGGTTGTGTTTGGGGTTTTTTTTCTCACTTTGTTGTTTCAGATCTGTCCAATATGTGCAGCATTACCTGGAGGGGATCCTAATCATGTCACAGATGACTTTGCAGCTCATCTTACACTGGAACACAGAGCTCCTAGAGATTTAATATCCTTTCTTAAGTTGAGAGAAAAGGGACAGACTCTTCATTATGATAGCTGTAGCTACTTGTTCTGACTTCTGTAGTCAAGTGGCTACATCAGTTTAGCTTATTTTTTAGAACTGGTGTTTAGTTATAGGGGAACTATACATCTGAATTTTTTATATGTGTATATATATCCATCAGACTGTGAATAGGCTTTAGATGTTGCTTGACAATGTGGGTGTGTGATTTTGTTTTACTTCTGATAGCAAAAGCTTTTAAGATCTTTCTGACACCCAGCTGCTTATTTCTGCAATTTTTACCCTTCTTGGCCATTAGTTCTGATGCCATTTTGTGTCTGGGAAAGCATCAATCCAGATGCAATAGTGTTTTATAGATAATTACAAGAATAAAAGCAGATTTCACCAAAAGCATGTTAGAGGATGCTTTGAACTTTGAAATTGAGGGATCTTAAATGATTGATTAGTTTTATTACTGTATTTCAATAGGGGAGTTTCAGCCTCTTATTTATTGACTTTTTAAAAGATATGACTAGAAGACCTGTCAGGAGACTTCCTAGGGATTAGGGCTATCTTTGTTAACTGCAAATTGTAGTGCTATAACTACTCTCAATGACTGGAGTGTTCAAACTGTCTGTTTCTTTGCACTTCTAAGTACAGTTTTCTTTCTGTTACTTGGTTTTAGGAATAGTAATGTGGCTTGTTTTTTGCTGTAGAAATACAACATAATTTCAGAAGATACTCTTCATGGAAGTACAGGCCATCATATAAAGCTCATTAAGTGATCTTTCTGTACGTCATTTTAAAAAATGCACTCCTAGTGTAATTTGATAGTGCTCTTTTTTGTTCAGGGCTTCTTATAAAAAAAAAAAAGGTGGCCTAACAACTCAAGTTCGTTATATCTACTGCTAGCAACATTAGAGGAAATGGTTTCACTTTGGTTGTTGTCTGTATTTAAACTTTTTATCATTTAAATTATCAGTCCCCATTACACAGTGAAATTGACTTCCTATTGAAGTGGATTAGGTGTTGGATTAGAATTCATGCTTCTGGAACTTTTACTTCCCCTCCCACATTGGTGATGTCAGATAACTTTTAATTGGGAAATGTATGTTTATTACTAGCTACATAAGAGCTAAAGAAATCAGAATAATCTTTTCAGTTACTGAGTAAAGCCACAGTGTTTGTCATCACAAAATTGATAGGGAGAGTCTATATAAATATAGGAAACGCATGTGAAAGTTTCCGTACAACATTACTTTAGCAATCAGTGTTGCCAAGTTCACAAAAATTGATAGAGTTTCTGAACTAGTTGTTCCATGTTGTGTGCTATTTCACATCTTCTGACAGCTAAGACTAAAAGGAAGAAATGGGGGAGAGATTTCCCCCTGCCCGGTTGCTATCAGCTTAGGAAAGGATATAGTCTTCTGTGTAGAAGTTAGGAGAATGTTTAAAGCTATTTTAAATGGCTGCACATATTTCTTGTGAAGAATCCTGTGCAGACACTGCAAGATACCACCTTTGTCCCTGGAGACTCTGGACAGCTCTTTAAATTCCAGTTTCTTTCTTAAACAATTTTCAACTGTTTTATTGTTTAAAACATGGCTTTAGTCTCGACCTTGTAAATGGTTCTAGCTTGGTTGTTTTCAGTATGTTTGCAATGAGTTAAGAGTTTCAAATGCTTTTTTAACCCCAGCATAGCTGGGTGAGACATCAATATACTCTTGACTAGTATATTTAAATAATGTTGTTTTTCTTGAAAACACTTTGAAAGGTGCAGTTAGCAAGCTACTACGATACTTTTCTAAATGAGACAAAGGCTGGAATTTTTCAAAATATTTATATTAAGGATGTTCTAGTTATCTTATTGTCCAAGTTTACTTTTAAAAAAGACCAGAATCGGGGCATTTTTCTGTCTGATGGAGCTATGGAAAGCTTCCCAAACTAACTGAGAGCAGCAGTCAATCAGTAAAATATTAGTGACAATGTTCTGTCACTACCAGTATCCAGTATCAACAGATTCAAAGGAGGAACAAACCAATCTGTGCTAGACAACTATATTTTGTCCCAAGGAAGATTTTCTCCCCCTCCTAAATCCTGCAAGTGAAATATTTTATGCTCTATAGTATAATAGATTTAAGAGTCAATTCTTCCTGAAAGTATTTATTATAGTAACTGGATATTCTTACTTGCCAAAAGAAGTCTTAATTTTTCAGTCTTAAATTTTTCAATTCAGTAATATTGTGAGGAAATGAATTCTACACCATAATTGTGCATTGTGGGATAAGACATTGGGCACCAGTCTGCTGCAGATAATAGATTTTATACAAGTGATAAACATGCTATTTTTGAAAACAGGAAAATTGGAGATAAGGTGAGCTAAAGCTACTAGTTTAGAAATTGGAAAAATATGATATGTATAAATACATTATTTCCTAGCTTAGTAGTTAATTGCACTAGTGCTTCTTAAGGTAAAAGGAAGCTTTACCTAGACTTTCTTGGGAGAACACATTTGTGTGGTAAGAATAGCAAAAAAATTTTGTAGATCATCTTCAGTATTTAAATACCAATCTTTCCCAATTTTGATGTTAAAATCCCTGTCTATTGAGCAATATGTTCTGCTGAATATGCATCATCAGTTGTAGCATTACCTAGTAGAAACTTTAATCCATAAGGCAGAAAATCCATCCTGACATTTTTTAAAAATGATAAAAAGCCCGGGAAAGATGAATTTGGTGCAAAGAGCCCTGGATGCCTTGAGTTCACATCTATAGATCTGACTGGCACTATAGCTATAATTACATTGTGCTTATAAAGTTGAATCATTGTTTTATGAATGAGGAATATGTTGTCCAATTATTCAGTCTAATAAATGTTCTTGATGTTTAATAGTTTATAGCAATAGACTTTTCTTAACTGCTTGGTTATGATGAATCTAGTGGTGTTCGGCACGTACGTAGAATGTTTCACCCAGGCCGAGGTTTGGGAGGCCCCCGTGCACGTAGATCAAACATGCACTTTACTAGCAGTTCCAGCGGTGGACTTTCATCTTCTCAGAGTTCATATTCTCCAAGCAATAGAGAAACCATGGATCCTATAGCTGGTAAGAGCTGTAGCCACTGATTTTAGATCAGAGTCCTTAAATAGACTTTGGAACAAAGTCCATTATGAAAATGGTTATCTTATTTTTCTGTTGGTTTGGTTTGTTTTTTTTTTTTAAATGCTTCCCAATGTCATAATTGATGGGTATTTACTGATGAAAAGTATCCTTAATTGGATTGTCTACAGGGTCTGAACCTGGAACTTCTGAAATGAAAAGCACTGCCCCTTTAGCTTGTGCTTTTAGAGACTTCTAGGCTCATTCCCATTACTGACCTGTTCACAGGTGGCATCAAACAATGGCTGACATTTGAAAGGACCTTTTAAGATCACCTACTACAACCCCATCCAACGTCCCTTCCCCCTGCCCCCAAGCAAGGCCACCCTAGAGTAGGTTGCTCAGGACCATGTCCAGTCAGGTTTTGAATATTCTTACCGATGGACTCCACAACCTCTCTGGACAGCCTGTTACAAAATTTGGTCACCCTCAGTCAAAAGTGTTTTCTTGTGTTCAGATGGATTTAATTTTTTTTTTTTTTTTTTTTTTTTTTTAATTTCTGCCCGTTGCCTCTTGTCCTGTCAGTGGGCAATACAGTGTCTGGCTTCCATTTCTTCATTTCCTCCCATCAGGTATTTATATACACTGTTAAGATTCCTCCCCCTTCAGCCTTTTCCAGGCTGAAGAGTACTAGGTCTCTTAGCCTCTCCTCATATGATATGTATGCATGTATTTTTGAATTTTTGAGTGGATGGACAGCAGGATGGGGACTTGGGGAGCAAAGTCCTTCCCACTGTAAGTAAAGATCAGGTTCATGACCACCTGAGCAACTTGAACATACCTAAGTATATGGGACCTGATGAGATGCATCCTAGAGTCCTGAGCGAATTGGCTGATGTAGTTGCCAAGCCAATCTTCATGATATTTGAAAAGTCATGGCAGTCAGGTGAAGTCTCCAGTCATTGGAAAAAGGGAGACATCACACCCATTTTTCAGAAGAGTAAAAGGGCAGCAAGTCTCAGGCCAGGTGCCACAGCTCATGCACCAGTGTAAAAGATTACTTCTAGGAAGAAAGTGTTACTAAAAGTCATCATCACTGGAGGTTCTGGGATGGGAAAGACATCACACATGGACCAGTATGTGAACAAGAAATTCAGTAACCAGTACAAAGCTACCATAGGTGCAGGCTTCCTTAGAAAAGAGGTCATAGTGGATGACAGGCTAGTGACAATGCGGATATAGGATATAGCACTCCAAGAACAATTTCGGTCTCTGGGAGTTGCCTTCTACAAGGGAGCAGACTGCTGCATCCTGGTGTTTGATGTCATGGCCCCAAGCACATTTAAAACCCTAGACAGCCCAAGGGATTAATTCTTCATTCAGGCCAGTCCAAGAGATCCTGAGGACTCCTTTTTTTGTGCTGGGAAACAAGATTGACCTAGAAAACAGACAAGTCACCACAAAACAGGTGCAAGCCTGGTGCTACAGTAAAAACAACATCCCCTACTTTGAAATCAGTGCCCAGGAGGCCATTAATGTGGAACAAACTTTTCAGACGATTGCATGAAATGCACTTAAACAGGAAACTGAAGTGGAGCTTTACGATGAATTCCCTGAACCCATCAAGCTAGACAAGAATGGCTGAATGAAGGCTTCTGTTGAGAGTTGCAGCTGCTGAGGGGAAAGGGAAGGGTTGACAGAGTCATTCACAAATGAATATCACACTTAGACCCTCAAACACACAGTCCCTCTTCTGTGTTTAAAATGAAATTTAAAAAAAAAATTCCATCTCCAGCTGCCAAAATGTACCCATGTCCCATAAGCATCTGAGTCCCACACTTCAGAGCTCATGTCCCCACATCATCCACATCACATTTCATGGTAACAGACCTTTCTCTTAGTTTAGAATGGAAACTCTCATATATGTTTGGAACTGAATCTAATTCCAGGTATCCAATGGAGAGAAACTGTTTACAGGTAATCTGTGTAACAAGTTACATACGTTTTTAACTGTCTCGTGTTTTCCACTGTGAAGGCTGCAACTGGAAAGGCTGATTACCCATAGTTCATTGCAAGCTCAGCACTCAGTCTGACTAGGTTGTTTTGTATCTCTATTAATGCTTGTTACTTTTAACTAATCCGATCTTTTTACAGTATCCATGTATTATGTAATGCTTCCTTAGGAAAAATCTTATAACGTTAATATATGCAACCAATTAATTTTTTTAAAAAAGAGAGAACCCTGGATACTCCTGACCATTCAGCCTCATCTCTGTGCCTGGTAAAGTTATGGAACAGATCCTACTAGAAGCTATGTCAATGCATGTGGAAGGCAGGGATTAGACACAGCCAACATGCCCTAGGCAAGGGCAAATCATGCCTAACTAATCTACTGGCCTTCTATCATGGAGGGACTGCATTAGTGGACAGGGAAAGAGCTATGGATGTCATCTATCTGGACTTTTGTAAGGCCTTTGATGCTGTCCCTAACAACATTTTTGCCACTAAATTGGAGAGAGATAGGTTTGACAGGTGGACTGTTAGATAGATAAGGAACTGGCTGGATGGCTGCATCCAAAGAATTTCAGTCAATGGCTCAATATCCAGGTGGAAATCAGTAACAAGTGGTGTCCCTCGAGGGTCTGTATGGGGACTAGTACTATTTAATATCTTTATTAATGATGCAGAGGGATTGAGTACATCCTCAGCAAGTTTGCAGATGACACCAAGCTGAGTAGAACAGTTGATTCCCTAGAGGGAAGGGATGCCATCCAGAGGGACCTTTAGAGGCTTGAGTAGTGGGGCCATGGGAATCTCATCAAGTTCAAGGCCAAGCTCTGGGATCAGCAGTACAAAAAAGACATGGACCTCATGGACCTGTTTAAGTGGGTCCAGGTGAGGGTCACAAAAATTATCAGAGGGCTGGAACACCTCTGAAGAAAGGGTGAGAGAGTTTGAGTTGTTTATCCTGGAGAAGAGACCTTATTGCAACCTTTCAAGATATAAAGGGGGATTATAAGGAAGACAGAGTTGGGGTTTTTTTATGAGTGGCTCCTGTAGTGACAGGACAAGGGGCAACAGTTTTGAACTGAAAGAGGATAGGTTTAGATTGGACATCATGAAGAGGTTTTTTTACAATGAGGGTAACTGTAACTGAGACAGGTTGCCTAGGGAAGTTGTGGATGCCCCATCATTGGAAGTATTCAAGGTCAGGTTGGATGGGGCTTTGAACAACTTGATCTAGTGAAACATGTTCCTGCTCATGGCAGGGGGGTTGGACTTGATGATCTAATGTAAAATCTTAGAGATATCAATCTTACACTCATTTAGTGAAAAATTATGTCTTAGTTCTCTCTGTATCTTCCACTTGGGTAGACTCAGACAGCAGTAAGATATCTTACAAAGTATTCTTTTGCAGTCTGAACAAAACCAGTTCTCCCACTCTCTCCTCCTGTAATATGTTCCAGCCTTCTGATCATCTGGGTGGCCCTCCAATGGATTTGCTCTGTTATGTCCATGTGTTTCTTGTCCTGGGGTGCCTAAAACTGAACACAGAACTCTGGATGTGGCTTTGCCCCAATGCCAAACAGAGGGGGAAAATCACTTTCTGAGACCTGCAGGCTGCATTCCTGCTACTAAAAATATCCCAGCAAGAGGATGAAAAATTTTCTGTCATCTTAATCACTTTAGATCGCAGGTCTTTCAAGCACTAGAGTTGGTGCAAGAAGGAAGGATGTTTGTGTCTTCTGCAGTCCTGAAGTGCAAAAAAGTGCAACACTTCCTCTTACCAATGCAGTGGGTGTTAGTTTAGCTGAGTTAAACATGAAGTAACTGCCTTGGTTTATTTCAGCCTCACAAGTCCTTCCCATTTAGGAGCATGTGTAATAAAATGGTATTCCTTTGAATCTTGTCTTTTTTCTCTTTCTTTTTTTTTTTTTTTTTTTTGTGTTGATGTTTTTTGCATTCAGACAATGTAGTGCAGCCTGGCTGGGTGTCTGTGTCATGCCAAGCCTGTCTCAAATTCACAAATTCACATCTACTACTAGGGTTTTGTTAAGCTGTACTCAAAGTGGTCTTACAAACAGCAAGGAAAAATATGTCTTACCTGGCAGTGTTAGAAGTCTTCCTTTGTGTTGAGGTAATAATTAGTACATACTACCAGAAGTTAGAACTTGTGCTTGTAACAGACATGTATGCATTATTTATTTTCTCCTTGTGGTTATTATCAGTAATTAGTGAAATAAAATAATATTGGTAGCTGATAGTGATATGATTATCTGTGCTGATTAAAAGTGACTTGAGCATTTACTGTTGGCATTCCAAGTGTTCCAGATGCAAAGAACTACTGCATTGTGCTTTATTCCCCTAAGAAAAGCCTAGTTTTAGAGGATTATATCATGAAAGTGAGATGGAAGGAAAAATTTCATGACCTATAATGACTTACAGCTTTAATGAGGATTGGATGGATAGGGAAAAAAGGTAATCTACTACTTCTGCCCTCCTTGTATCATACACAACAAAGTAGTACTCACAACTTTGTGTGGATTGTAATATATAGCAAATTGCTGGGCAATAGCTTATTATTAATGTTTATTTGGGGAAATCCTTAGCATGGACATAATTTGTCAGTCTTGAACTCTGGAGGAAAGAAATCCAGGCAAGATTTAACTTTTTATCATTAGAATTTCTCTTTTTCGATCAGAGGTCAAAAAGTGCACAAAATAAATCCCCGCTTCTGGTCAAATATTTTTCATATAAGGCAACATTTAAAAAGCCTTTCTGAACTGAATATTTTCAAAAAATGTCTGAAATTATGCTATAATTATTTGTCTTTTCTGCAGCACAGCTTCCCTCTGGAATATGCATTGAAGGTGCATAAAGCCACCAACTGAAATCAGAATTGAAGGGGTTAATATCTATTTTGACTAACTTGAAGATAAAATTTTAGAGACTTCTTGCACAGGATATTGATTATTGGTATTCCCCATAGGTTGACCCTTATCAGTTTAAAAAGCTTTAAGCTTCAACTCTTTTTTATACGTAGTTCTTTAAATAATTCTTAATCTTCCCATGGGTTTTGAGCCATGGGGTGCTTGTAATGGATAGCCCATGAAGCTTTTCAAATCAATACAATTTGTTCATGAATTTAATCAATTAAAGTTTTTAGAAAGCAAAGGAATTTATATACTGGTATTCAGGTCATAATTATGCTGTTGTGTGATATGTATTTAAGCAGATTTCATTGTAGAAACTTCTCTCTTTTCTGGCAGAGCTTTTATCTCAGTTATCAGGCGTGAGACGTTCTGCAGGGCAACTCAATTCTTCTGGCCCTTCTGCTTCTCAATTACAGCAGCTGCAGATGCAACTGCAGTTGGAAAGACAGCATGCACAGGCAGCAAGACAACAACTGGAAACTGCACGCAATGCAACTAGACGCACTAACACAAGCAGCATACCCACCACTCTTACACAATCTATAGCAGCAACCAATACATCTAACACAGAAAACAATCATCAGACTATACAGAATTCCCAGTTTCTTCTTATGAGGTAATTTGGTTTGTGGTTTTAATTCTTCTTCCATTTCTGTTTTCCTTGTCTTGTTGTGGACATAGAGTTCAGTGAAACTGCTGCCAGATCACTAATGAAGTTTGTAGTTTAGACACTATGCTTTTGTTTGCATTTGTAACATCACCTTTTCAACCCTGCTGTTTGTTCCTAGGCAATGAATAAATATTACTTGTTTCTCAATTTGAAGAGAAACAGGATATTGCCTTAACCTCTGTTTGTTTACTCTATTATTTCTGATAAGACAAGAGCCTTTACAATAATGTTTCAAACTTTTATGCTGATAATGTGAGGGGAGAGAACTTTAAAGTTAGTTTTATTTAATAGGAAATGAATCTTTAATGTGAAGGCTGAATAGAGGTTTTTATATAAAATATTTTGGATAAAAAAGCAATGAAGGATTGTGCTATTAATAACCAGCATGTATCTGTTTCAGAAAGTATAGTTAGATCCTACAGTTCTATAGAACAGAATAGTTCAGTTGGAAGAGACCTACAACCATCATCTAGTCCATTCTACTGTAGAAGAGTTGCCCACTCTCATTCCAGCTCTTTTTGGAGGTTTAGAATATTGATTTTCTGGATTCAAGGAGGAGGATGTTTTTCAGTTGCATGTTGAGAAAGAACAAAAGCATTTAAACAGTTTCTGTGTCTAGAAACTGAGGTTGTGATAAGTTATTACTCTCGTACTGATTTCTGTCAAAACTTGTGATAATATCTCAATCCAAAGCTTTTTGAAAATCATAACTTTAAGGAAAGTATCTGCAAATGTCAGTCACTGATCTTGTGAGCTAGGATAGAACTGAAGCAAACAATTCTCTTCTGGTAGGTGATGGTGCATGGACTGATAAGTGAAGGGAATGATGTACTGTGCTTTGGGAATCTCTGGGCATTATGTGTGTAGTAATGTATTTTGTGTCATGCTTGCATTTAGAAGTTGCCCTGGGGACAAAATGAGCATTTAAGAGATGACTGGAGAATTTTAATGCCCCTTAAAACAAAATCCCTCTGAGGGGAAACAGACTTCGGAAATAGATTTTTTTTTCCCTTCAGCCTTAGAATCTACTTCTATGAAGGAATTTTTCAAAGCATCTAGGAACAAGTTTGTTAAATGTTTGTCTTTTTGCATCAGGAGTGCCAGATATTGTCAGATCTGTACATGTCAACAGAAGTGCAGAAGTACCTAGGTTGTTTCTCAAAGGAATGGCTATCAGATGTTTTTCAGCATGCATCAGTCCAACTGTTTAAGCAATTAACAAAAGCCCATTTTGTTGATGATACTACTAAGCCTGTCTTATCTTTCTGTGTTGCTCTGCAGGTTGAATGATCCTAAGATGTCAGAAGCAGAGCGTCAATCAAAAGAAAGCGAACAGGCAGATCGCAGCTTGTTTGTTCAAGAGCTTTTACTGTCCACTTTGATGCAGGAAGAAAGTTCCTCCTCAGATGAGGATGAACGGGGAGAGATTGCTGATTTTGGTGCTATGGGCTGTGTAGATATTATGCCTCTAGATGTTGCTTTAGAAAACCTAAATTTAAAAGAGAATAATAAAGGAAATGAGCCTCCTCTTTGATGGCATCCCAATTTGCAGACAATGTCCTCTGTGCTGTATTTGCCAATGAAAGTGGACAACAACTGTCTTGGGTTTGTTTTGGTGATTGTAATTTCAGGTCTGTCACTCTTGTTACATTGTGTACATTCAAAGGAAAAGAGAAAAGATATATATGATAATCATTTCCACTTAACCAATTTTTACTTTTAGCAGATAAATATAGGTTGCAGTGCAGAGAAAAAAAAGCTCTGTGTCCTGTAGCTTGACATGCAAAAAAGCTCTCCTAATGCTCCACATTTAAACTGAAGAGGAAAAAATGAAAAAATCTCTAATGAAGCTGCTGTGTGTATTTATGAATATTAATGAATAAAACTTGCTTGGATGGTTTACCTTAACTATTGCATGATTTTTATTTCAGTGTGCATGAATTTTAGTGACCTTGTAATTTAAAAAAATCTAAGTACGAGGAGTAAAACTATAAAACACCAAAGCTTTCCCATTATTCAAAGGTAATGTGACAAAAAAAAAAAAAAAAAAAAAAAAAAAAAAAAAAAAAAAAAGTTTAATGCTCATTAGCAGTTTGCAGCCATGAACATGAAGTAGCCTTAGAGTAACACATTCCCAATGACCTTTTTATGTGCTCTCCCTGCGTATTAATGAAAACTTTGCAATGGGCTATATTTCTGCTTACATAGTGTGATGTTTTGCTGTATTGTGACCACTGTGTTGCCTTGTTGGACATCATATTCAGGTGGAATTGAACTTTGTAGTCATCTGTAGGAGACAAAAAAGAAGGGCCACTACTGGAATCTACTACAAAGGGTTTCTGTGTGCCTTAACACCAAATTTTGTTCAACTTTCTTTAAAGTTTTCTTTTTTGTGTTAAATATACCTTATTTAGGTATAAATGATTCATATATTCACTGGTGGGGGGGTATGTATTAACCTGGATTATGTTGTTTTAGTTTTAAGACTTCATAGTCCTTATAATTTTGAGATATTTATGCATTTTCTTCATAGTTTACAGACACTCCTTTGTATTAGGAGAGTCTGAGGATTTGACTTCCCAGGTATCTCCACATGTTACAATTTGGATTCTTAATGCTAACTTCCTATCAACCTTGGTGAAAGAAACATGACACTTGGTCTGGATGAGATTTGGGTCTTGAATAGAAACATGATGGGTTGCAAACTAAGTATGGGATGTGCTCAGCAGTCTGGCCTTAGCACACAAAGGTAATATTTTAATAATGATTCTACACAGGAAGTACAAGCATGATTGCTCATTTGACATGCAATGAGACTGGAAGAACTGTGAGCTTTGACAGTACCTCTAAATTGTCTATCTCCCTCTGTCTTTTAAAGAACTTAGACCCTTTTTTCAGCCTATCTTGGGCATATTATTTAAGGATATGGACTGTGACAGATTACTTACAGACACTGTAGCATGCATCAAAAGCCAAGTGTCTACATGTGCATGCATTTCTGTCTTGGGGGCCCTGTCTGTTCACAGAACTGTGGAATGGTTGAGGTTGGAAGGGACATCTGAAGGTCCCCTGGTCCAACCTCCCTGATCAAGCAGTGCCTCTGTCTTGGTTTGAAAAGACAAGTATCTGCTAAGGAGAGATGGGGCCTCTAGCAATGGGGAATTCTAATCCCTTCCCTCCATGTTATTATGATTTGGAAGATTAAAAAAAAAAAACAAAAAAACTTTTCAGTCAGAGCTATGAGGAAAAGAATAACAGTCCTTTACTAGTAAATATAACAGGACAGACAAACAATAACAGCAATTATAGTAATAATAAACAGAACCAAGAAGTCCCGGGCAGTCTGATCTCTTGGGACCGCAAGAGTACCAAGCCGAAACGGTGGAAACTCGAGGCTGATGGCTGGAAAATGTGGGTTGTCCCGGCAGACGGGGGTGTCCCGGCAGGCAAAGTGAGCAGTGCTGAAGAAGCCTCGGCGGCTGGACCCGAGCTGAACCAGATCCAGCAGGGCAGGCGAAGAGCTCTGAACTCCCGGGAGCTCCAGCAGACGACAGAATTCCCAGGACCGGACTCCTCCACCAACTGTGGACTTCATGCAGCCAGCCGTCACCTGACCGTCCTCTCTGGAAAACTGAGAGCCGAAAAGAACCACCACCCTCAGCTCCCGGGAGCCTTTCCCTCCCCCACTAAACTAAGTGATCCACTTCTTTGTACAGGGTAAGCACACTTTAAGCATCAGTATTTAGTCTCCTAGCAACTTAATGGGGGAAAAATTCCACAGGAAAACTTAACCTCCAACAGCCTCCTAGAACTGGTTACCTAGGATCATGTCCAGGAGGCTTTAGAACATCTCCAAGGAGGGAGACTCCACAACCCCACTGGGCAGCCTGTTCCAGAGCTCAGTCACCTTTGTTAGGAAAATTAATCCACAAACACCAGAGATTTATGTCCAAAAGGAGACAGAGGAGTCCTTTTACTTTATTTGAATAAAGGGAGAGGCCATGGGGCATTTCCCCTGGGGTCTCTCAGTTTTTCGGAGGATGCAGCCTCCTTTTTATCCTAATTTCCCAGCCGCAATTCCCTCTCTCTTTCCCCATTGGCTGAGGTACTTGAGAGGTACAGACTTCCCAAAATGCCTAAGATTCCCCTTTTAATGTATAACCCCCCCTTAATTTTTAATTTCTATGGGATTTATGGGTTTTTTCCCCATTGTTGCTTTCATCTTTCAATATTCAATTTCATTTACAAATAAACCTACAGTTTGTTTGTAAAGGCAAGTATCTTTTCCATTCATCAATCAGTAGAATCCTTCCCATTGTTTCACTTATCTCTATGCTAGTTTTATCTACCAGCAGACTCAGGGCTTGTTTGTAAAGACAAATCTTGTCATTCCTCTCAATCCCTCTTCTTTTATTTTTAATAATTGTCTTTACAAACTTTAGTTATCATTGACTTAATTTTTTGTTCTTGGGTCTTTTTTGGTTTTGCAATTATTTGCAGTGACATCAATTTCTGTCCTTTTGTAGCCATCTCTGGATCAGTAGGCATGGCTACTACCTGCATCTCTTTGATCACATGTTGAAAAAGTTGTACTAAGCAAGGGATCATGCATGGTAAAAAGATGAGAGTTGCTACCACACATAAGAGGAAGAAAAGCATTTGTTTAACCCATAGTCCACCGGGTAACCATGAAAACATGTCCCATTCCCATCCTTTCCATGTTTGGACCAGTACATGAGCTAACTTTCTTATTTCTTTTGTTAATTGTTTCGCCACTTTTCCATTGTCATCTATTTGCAAACAGCAGTTTGATTCATTTAATTTGCCACACACTCCTCCTTCTTCTGCTAATAAATAATCTAATACCATCCGATGTTGGAATATTGCATTTCTCATCTGAGTAGATTGATCAGCAAGAAGGTCAAGAGCTGTAGCTGTCTGGTTCATTACTACTTCAAAGACAGCTTGTAACCTAATTAACCAGTTTAAATTATAAATGGGTTCTCTGGCACCTGAAATTAATTCATTAGGATTCCATGTGGCTGGTCCATAGTGTTGTATAATTCGTCCAGGTGGCCATCCATCCTTTCCCTACTTTTGGGTGCTCCCTCCCACCAGGGATGTATCAATTGACTGCTTTTCTCTAATTAGATCATCATAAACTTTGATTCCTAATTGATTTCCCTTAACTTGTGGTAGTAAAAAGAACAATGGTCTAATATACCCCACATAACATATCCCTGACCAATCTGGGGGTAACCTGCGGTAAGCATATTGGCCACAAATCCAGTAATGCCCTCTTAAAGCCCAGGTCCCATTGGCAAATGGACCTTTCCAATTTTTATCATCAATTGGTGGGTCAAAGTAAAGCTTACGTCCTGGGCCTTGTGGTCCCCCAACAATAGTTGTCCTGCCATAAGCATCACAGTATTTGGACTTCCAAGCTCCTAGATGAGGTTTCCACTTGCAGTTACATCCTAGATCTGTTTTATTGGATCCGGACCAGAACATATTAAAAAGAGTCCGAGTTCCATTCTGGTGCTGCCACTTCCACTGATAATCACGAACAACATGTGTCCTACTTGTGGAATTATCTCGAGGGCAGCTTAAAAATAAAGGGTCAAAAAACCTATCTTTTCCCACTGCTTTACAGCCTTCAAAATCCTTTTGGTGATTATGGAAGGAGCACCTTACCCAGCTACCATTAGTGAGCTTAACATGTGTTTGATTCCATCTGCCTTGACATTTGGAACAATCATAAGTGTTATAAATACGATAGACCAAATTTTAGAAATCAAAATTTAGAATTTTATTGAGAGACAAAATGACAGTCTCAGATAGCCACAATTAAAAGGACAGCGTCGAGCCTGGGATCGGCGCTGGGTGAACCACGGTAACACACTCTGCCAGTATGCTACCCCCCAAGTTCACATTTCTGGCTTGAAGTTGCCTCTTTTTATACACTGGATCGCTGAGAAAAGTCGGGGCTCTGAGGTTTTCCCCCTTCGCGGCAACCTCATTAACTATTCATGTTCGGGTTCTGGTGTTTCTGAATAGTTTTTCCTGGGCAAACAATGTCCTTAATCGTTGAGCCCAGGTGTGGTGTATAGATGATAATGTCCAGAGGAGACGGATGAGATACTGATCTGATGTAATCATTCGGTTCCCGGGCTGCTCATCTCCTTCTTCCGTTGTCTTTGTGTTGTTCTTAATGTTTCCCGGCAGAGGTATCCTCGTGTCCCTCTTGGTGTAACTCTTTGCATAGTTTCTCGTGTCTCCTTTTTTACTGTGCTGCCAGCAGGAAATACCTTGTACCCCTCTCAGTGTAACTTTTGTCTCAGTTTTCTTACAATATATTTGAGTAGATATGAAACTTATATTTTATATGGGTGTATTACAATACAAACATATTACAAACACGAATTAACTTTAGGACACATATCACACCCCATATGCATATTTAGAGTCAGTAAAAACATTCATTGTCTTATCCCAGTATAATTCACAGGCTCTCACAAGCGCATACAGCTCTGCTGTCTGCGCTGACCAGGTGGATGGTAACCTCCCCTCCTCTTTTAGTTGCTTTCCATTCACGATAGAGTATCCTGTAAATCGTCTCCCTTCTACTACCTTTGAAGACCCATCAATAAACACATTTTCTCCCTCAGGCCATGGAGTATCTCGTAAATCTTTTCTAGCCCGGGTCTGGAGATCTAATACCTGAATGCAGTCATGGGTTTCTCCCTCCCCCTCTTCTTCAGGGCCGTTCAAACAGGAGGCTGGGTTAAACCCTGCCCCACTTTTAAATTCTAAATCCTCCTGTTCCATTAAGCAAGATTCATACTGTAATAACCGAGCGCTGGTCATCCATTTAGAGGCTCTCTCAGTTAACAAAGCTTTAATCTGGTGTGAAACTAACAATCAGATAACCTCCCCTTGTCAGCTTTTGAGCCTCAGCCACCATCAGAGCTGCAGCTGCACAGTTTTGCAGACAATGGGGCCAACCCCTGGCCACCGGGTCTAAGAGTTGTGAAAAAGAAGCAACAGGCCTCCGTGTCCCCTCCATGCTCCTGCACTAAAACTCCTTTACAATGGCCCTGTTTAACATCCACATATAGTTCAAATTCCTTTTCTGTGTCTGGAAGAGCTAAGACTGGGGCATTAACCAATTTGTCTTTTAATTTTCTAAAGCTTTGCTCTCCCTCTGGTGTCCATACTACGTACGACATTAGGACTGTCTTGGGTTAAAAGGTCATATAAAGGTCTGGCCACAACAGAAAAATCTTCAATCCATACTCTACAGTACCCCACCAACCCTAAAAACCGCCGTAACTCCTTTTTTGTCTTGGGTAATGGTACTTGTAAAATCCCTTGTATTCTTTCTAGATCAATACACCGCAACCCCCTAATCAAAATATGTCCCAAATATTTGAACTTTTTTTTCTACCAACTGCGCCTTTTTTTCAGACACTCTAAGTCCTTTCTTAGCAAGAAAATTAAGTATCTGTACAGTAGCCTCCTCAACCACCTTTTTCTGTTCCCCTGATAAAAGCAAGTCATCAAGGTATTGCAACAACCTAACTCCTGAGGGTGGAGTAAATTCTCTTAATATTTTCTGCAACGCTTGCCCAAACAGAACCGGCGACTCAGTGTAACCCTGAGGTAAAACTGCCCATGTCAATTGTTGTTTTACCATTTTCCCTCCTTCCTCATGTTCCCACTCAAAGGCAAAATACTGTTTACTATCTTCTGTAATTGGACACCTCCAGAAAGCATCCTTTAAGTCCAGTACTGAAAGCATCCTTTAAGTCCAGTACTGAATAATACTGGTGTGAAGAAGGGATCTGATTCAGGATTGTATAGGGATCTAGAACTGTGGGATGCCTGGCTTTGACAATTTCATTTATCATTCTTAAATCCTGCACCATTCTGTAGGTTCCATCTGGTTTCTTAACTGGCAGGATAGGGGTGTTATAGGGAGACATACATGGCTTCAAAAGACCTGCTTTTAGTAGGGACTCAATGACAGGCTGTAACCCCTTCTTTCCCTCTTTTGAAAGAGAGTATTGCTTTTTAGACACCACTTGTCCTGGTTGTTTCAAAGTAATTTGGAGAGCTTCTATGTCTAGTTTTCTGTATTTTCCTGGAGCTGCCCACACTTCCGGATTTATTTCAGCATAAGCCTTCTCAGACATTTTACATAAAGATATCACAATGTTGGACTCTGTGTCATTTTTTACAATACTAATTTGCATTCCCACTTTAGCCATCAATTCCCTTCTCAGTAAATTACAATCACAATTAGGAACAAACAGGAATTCGTGTATTTCAAACCTGTCCCCCACATCTATTAATAGCGGTTGAATAAAATACAGTCGCTCATCCTTTCCACTCACTCCTTGAATGACTAATGATCTTTTTGATAATCCCCCCCCCAAGGTATAAAATTTAAAGTGGATCGTGAGGCCCCTGTATCTACCAGAAAACACACCTCCTCTCAATCTGGACCCACCTTAAAAGTTATTAAGGGCTCCTGAGTGGTGGGTCCTTGATATAATGGAGCCCCTGACACCCCTAACAATCTATTTCCATTATCCTCTGGACTTCCTCCTCCTGAGGGTCCAGCTGTTTCTGCGGACACTCCCTTTTCTAATGCCCTTCTGCCCGGCAGATAGCACACTGGTTCCTTCCCAACCGCTGTTTGGGTCGGCTCCCCGCTGCCGAGGAGGGAATGCCTCTGCCACTTTCCTGTGGCTGACCCTGTCCCTCTGTCCTGGGGAACCCCTTGGACCCTGTTGTTTATTTTTCCATGGCTGCAAAAACTCTGCCATCAACTTTGCCTTAGCCTTTACCTTTTCCTCATCCCTCCTTCCATATATCTGCTGTGTTTTTCTAACTAGTTCTTCTAGAGGCTTGTTCTGCTGAGACATGACTTTAAAGAGTTAAGATTTTAGCTAAGGGTTAGAAGCAATTTATATTGATCAAGATGTAAGTTAGATTAGTAAATGGTAGGTTAATGATTATTAGATGCCCAAGCTAGAGCTAACTGTTATATTATGAGCTTGTTTTTAGAAAATGTGGAGTAAGTGAACCGTCATAATAACAGATTGAAACTACTAAGAACAATGGCCAGCACCTGGACTTGGTATCAATCAATCACGAAGCAGGGGACCTTGGACAGTGCCAGAGGGTCACAGAGACCTGATGAAGACTCTCCTGACTTCATCCTTTGAGTCCACTGACCCAATTCGAGACCACCGACCCAATTCAAGAGAAGAACTGCGCACGCGTGAAGGACTAATAGCCTCATTTTAATAGAGTGGGGATGGGAGGTGCTGGTGTTATGCATATGTATTGTATGTAAGATCTTGGAGAATAAATAGAGAGCAAAGAGCCTTGTTCAGGGTGGCCACGCCTTTGGGAGATGACTCCTGTGCCGCCCACCGGTGAATAAACATACCACTTTCTAACTTCAACTAGTTAGAGGGTCTTTGTCCGTGACTATATCGGTTTTCAATGACTCACTGCTACTCCTCATCTTTCTGTACCCCTTTCCGTATGTCAGGCCAGGCCTTTGTAACAAATTGTACCTTCAACAGTGTGTCAAAGGCTGGTCCCTCTGGATCCATCCCCCCATGTTTCCGCAAGGCCTCTCTAATCCTCTCTAACCAATGAGAGGTGCTTTCATGTTTCTCCTGTTCTAAGGACATAGCCTTAGCTATATTGTTAGTTCTGGGAACTGCTGATTTAATTGCCCTAATCAAATAAGCACGGTAATTGCGGAGGCGAGCCAAACTGGTCTCCTCATTTGGGTTCCACTGGGGGTCCACCTGGGGGATGGCATCATCCACTGTAGGTATGTTAGGTCCAGCCCTCCCTGCTGCTTGTGGATGTTCATCCTCCCACAGCTGCCGAGCTTTCTGCAGAATCATCCGTTTCTCTGATGACTGAAATAAAATCCCCAGGAGGAAATCCCAATCCTTCCATGTATAATAAGCATTTCCCAAATATTCTTCTATCTTTTCCCCCACCTCTATTGTGGCAGTGCAAGAATTGTTTTATCAAGTTCTTAAGTATTTTTGTTAGTGTTATAAGAAGTTTTATGTTATGGTTTGTTCCACTGTGCCCCCAGTTCTGTAACAGTCCATCCCCTTTGAGTTTTCTGTATAACAGGTTGTTTTATGTCAATCATCCCACCCCCCACCTATCATTGTCAATCCCCTCTTCCCCCCTCCCCCCCCCCAGCTCTGGGGCATCCTGTCTGTCACTTCGGGACCCCACCCAGGCCTGGGAAATTCCCAGAGAGGCATTGAATGATAGGTCGGTGCCCGGGGGAATCCCCTTTTCCCCTTTTGTCAGTGGTCAGAGGCTTAGAAGTGGACACCCCCCATTATCCCCCCGAATTCCCTGATTTGCTATCCTGTTGTCACCTCCCCTGAATCCACCCCCGGGAAATTCAAAGGATCTCTCTGGCTGGCAGTTTGGATGAGCTGCAGAGCTCCCGCAGCTCAGCCTGAATAAACCATCTTTAAACCTGCTCAGCTGAGAGCCATCCTTTTCTCTACCACCGCAGTCACAACACAATCTGGGCCAGCTGCTGCTGAGAAGCCGAGTCCAGCAGGTAAAGATAGCCTGCTTGCATACCCGGACTGAAAACGCTTTGGCCACTGTGCAGATCTGAGCCAGCCAGCGGCCCGTGCCCGCCTGGCGTGGAGTGGCACAGCCACACCCTATGGCATCATCCAAATATGGGGGTAATTCTTTTTTCAACCCCCTTATATCCTGGGTAGTAAGTGGTACAATTACAAACCCAAAGCCTCCCCCCTGACCTCCCAAAGGAACTTGGCAGAGTGGCATCTGATGTACCCCTGTCTCTTGGGTCCAGGGGGCTTCTGATGTGTTCAGTTGATTTCCTCTTCTACGTGGTGGTATGATAGGCTGCTCCCTTCCCCCTACACCATTATTATTCTCAGGTGGGGCTGTAGGAACAACATTCCCCTGATCCCTTTGCTCTGGGAGTTGAGGATACAGGGGACCTGCAGCTGGTCCTGGTTCAGCTGGCAACACTGGAGGACAAGACAGGGGAAGGTACTGAAGAACATCCCAATTCTCACCAGTTCCCCCTTCCTCCCTTTTTCCTCTTCTCCCTTTTTCTTTAACACATAGATTTCTTTTGTTGCTTGTCTGAACTATATCAATCCACATTCCCTTTCAATCCATCCTTTCCAATTCTCCTCTAAATACTTCAACAAAATTCTACACAAATGAATTCTATCTGTTCCATAAGGTGGCCACATAAGCCCCTTTGGAAACTTATACTCCGGCCACACAAAATAACAATATTTTACCATCATTTCCATAGTTACCTCTGGGTGAATGCATAGTCTGTCCCAAGACCTCAGCATTCTCCCCAAGGGACTCTCCGGGGGTATTATGGGATTGTCATCCCCTTTGCCGAGGCCCCCTCCCAGCTTTACCCTAGCAACCCTCCATGGGTGCTGTGTTTCACCTGTGCTACCCTCCATGGGTGCCCTCTCAGGTTTACCTGTGCTGCCCTCCATGGGCGCCCTCCCAGGTTTGCTCCCTGAAGATCCCATTTTACTCACCGGTGAGATTTTCAGTGGTCCTTCCCTGCGGACTCTTCACGGACCCCTCTGCCCTGCCACTCGTCTGTCTCCTGGACAGTCTCGGGAACCCAATCAATCGCCCGGTGCCGGCCGCCACCAAGGGGAGCTGATCACCGATACTGGGTGAGGTGCACCTTCAGCTCTGCTCGCTGCCCGCCGCCCCAGACGGTGGAAAAATCCTGGACGAGAGCCCCCAAATTGTTAGGAAAATTAATCCACGAACACCAGAGGTTTATGTCCAAAAAGGAGATAGAGGAGTCCTTTTACTTTATTAGAATAAAGGGAGAGGCCATGGGGCATTTCCCCTGGGGTCTCTCAGTTTCTCAGAGGATGCAGCCTCCTTTTTATCCTAATTTCCTGGCCACATTTCCCTCTCTCTTTCCCCATTGGCTGAGGTACTTGAGAGGTACAGACTTCCCAAAATGCCTAAGATTCCCCTTTTAATGTATAACCCCCCACTAATTTTTAATTCTTATGGGATTTATGGTTTTTTTCCCCATTGTTGCTTTCATCTTTCAATATTCAATTTCATTTACAAATAAACCTACAGTTTGTTTGTAAAGGCAAGTATCTTCCATTCATCAATCAGTAGAATCCTTCCCATTGTTTCACTTATCTCTCAGTGCTAGTTTTATCTACCAGCAGACTCAGGGCTTGTTTGTAAAGACAAATCTTGTCATTCCTCTCACCTTCACAGTGAAAAAGTGTTTCCTGATTCTCAGACAGAACCTCCTATGTTAGAACTTGTGCCCATTGTCTCTTGTCCAGTTGCTGAGCACCACTGAAAAGACCCTGGATCCATCTTGTTTTCATCCTCCCTTCAGGTATTTATATACATGGATGAGATGCCCCCGAGACTTTCTCTAGAATAAACAGTCCCAGCTTTCAGCCTTTCCTCATAGGAGAGGAGCTCTAGTCCCTTGATCATCTTCATGGCCCTTGGTTGAGCTGTCTCCAGCATGTCCATGTGTGTCTTGTAATGAAACACCTATGTGTAAGTCAGCACAGGAAGGCAGCTGGGACAACCACAAACCTATGACTAAAACACAAAGAGTAAAATTTTTCCTGTTACCTTGCTGACCCGGGGGATTCCCAAATCAACATCCAGGCAGAAGCACACAAGTGGAGAGACAGGCACTGTTTAACTCGGTCCATGACAGAGGATCATTGGCTGTTGTTCACACTGGTTTATCAAGTTATTCCCAGCTGCAAGGTCACTTGAGTGATTTACATTCCTCCTTGCCAGTCTTCCACTTTTTAACCCATTCCTCCCAACATTACATCCCCTCACTCAAGGCACCACTGCTGCTGCAGCGGGAAATGTGGGATAGGGAATTTACAGAGGCACTTAAAAAAGCATATGGAAAAAGGAATAAGGATCTAATGATCTAAGTGTCCCACCCTTCTTGGCAGGGATGTAAAGTACTCAGCTAGCCAGGCACCACAAATAGGTTGTATGATTTGATGTATTAAGTCATGAAGATGCTGAATATCATCCTCCATGCCAGCTGATTCAAGTCAGGTCGAAGCAGTCTTTGAACTCAACAGCGTTTATGGTGTTGAAAAGGGCAGTAGTTTATCAGTAATCAATGTTCCTTGGTGTACAGCAGTTACTCACAAAGTTAAGGCAACAATTGCCTTGGATGTCCAAGTTAAACCTTGCACAAGGGCACATCAGGTGTTCTATAGTCACTACTCAGAAAGAATGATAAGTTAGTTACAGTAAAAAAAAACCACACTGTTAGGGGTTAACTTTTCCTGTGGAATTTTTTTCCCCCCATAAGTTGCTAGGAGACTAAATATTGATAGTTAAAGGGTGCTTAACCCATACAAAAGGAGTGGATCACTTAGTTTAGCAGGAGGGAAAGGCTCCCAGGAGCTGAGGGTGGTGGTTCTTTTCAGCTCTCGGTTTTCCAGGGAGGATGGTCGGGAGACAGCTAGCTGCATGGATTCCACGGTTAATGGAGGGGTCCGGTCCTGAGACTTCTATCATCTGTTGGAGTGCCCAGGGATTCGGAGTTTTTCACCTGCCCTGCTGGATTTTGGGTCAGCCTGGGTCCAGCCACCGCGGCTTCTTTAGCACTGCTTGCTTTGCCTGCCAGGACACCCCCCTGCCTGCTGGGGACAACCCACCGTTTCCAGCCATCAGCCCCAGAGTTTCCACCATTTTGGTTTGGTGCTCTTGGGATCCCAAGAGATCAGACTGCACAGGACTTGTGAGACAAAGCCCCTTGGGGTTCTTGGTTCTGTTTTTATTATTATTATAATTGCTGTTGTTGTTTGTCTGTCCTGTTATATTTACTAGTAAAGGACTGTTATTCCTTTCCCCATAGCTCTGACTGAAAAGTTTTTTTTTTTAATCTTCCAAATTATAATAACATGGTGGGAAGGGATGAGAATTCCCCATTCCTAGAGAGGCCTGCCTCTCCCTAGCAGACACCTGTCCTTTCAAACCAAGACACACACAGCCACATACAGGTATTTACAAAATGATCTTGCAGAAAGGTATCCAAGGTATGTGCTTATAGTACAAGCCCATGAGCCAACCTGTGATAAGGGAGGAAAATAGGAATGTAATCTCCTTCCAGTAATACATATGTTGTTATTCCAATTCCTTCTGCTAAAGTTATTCCAGGCCTGGTAGCTTGAGATGGAGTGATACTACACACAGATTGAAGAGTTTTGGCCTATGTTTTTTCAGATCAAACTTCAGTTTGATGTTGGGTTTTGTCAAAGATACCTGAAATTCAAGAACTCAACAATATTATATTGACATAGTATGTAGAATAAGGGGGAAAGACAGAGTACAGAACCACACTGCATTGTCAGGGGTTATTACATTAATGTTCACATCTAGATTAATAGGTTGCTGCCCCACCACAGAATCCATTGGTATAAACAATTCCATTTCCCCTGTGCCTAATATTTTGGGAGAGACACCATCTGAAAGATCTTCAGTCCTGTAATAAATGATCAAGCCCAATTTTGTGAATCAAAATATAGTTTTATTTCAAGACTTAAACTCAGTCTCTAACAGCCACAATTAAAAGGAACAGCGTCGAACCCAGGTTTCAGCACTGGGTGAACGCAGGAACGGACTCTATCGCTCCGAATCTGCCCTGTTCACAAAGTGTGTCTCGAGCTGCTGGTTTTTATACAGTCTTTCCGCTAAGGATGAGGAGTTACCTTACTCCTCCTGTCCCTTCTTTTTATCAGATATTCATGTCCATGTGTCCTAGGTTACAATGTAAAATGTGCCCAAAGTATGTATTCTATCACCATCTACATGAAATGTTGTGCACCACTGTTACTCTTGCCCCTTCCCTCCAGACTACCTTCTGTTAATGGCCCATCAATGCCTTCCTGCATGACTCATAGATAACTCCCCCCAGGAGCTATCTCTGTTTGATAAGCAATCAAGGACCCATTACAAGACTGATAAAATGATATCAGCCCATTGTGAGATGCTCCGCCCAGGGGGAGGAGCCAGGCATTCCCACCTGGATATAATCTGGGTTTTGGGACAGCACAGGCAGCCTTACCCACTGGACTCCCAGAGGACAAGAGCTACCAGACCTTTCTGCAAGAACACTGCTTCAACAAGACCACTTCATCTGGACTGCTACCACCACGGTTTCAGGTTGTATTCTGACTCTGTCAGTGATCTTTTGTACCATTGCTTGTGTTTTATTTTATTTTACTTTTTTTTTTTTTCCTCTCCTATTAAATTTTTTTTTTTTTTTTTCTGACTTGGAGTCTCTCACTGGTTTTGCCTTCAAGCCAGCACATATATTTTGGCGCCCAACATGGGGCAGGAGGTACTGAGAAAAGTCAGAACTACAATTTTGTAGTGAGGAAAAAAAAAAAAAAAAAACAAAAAAAAAAACCCCAACAGCTGTCCGCTATGATGCTCAACATGCTTTCATATATCTTATACCTAGCTCTCTATATTTTCCCACACATGGGGCAGTATTTTCCGGTCTTAATGCTCATGTGTAGACCAGGGCATGGTACCAGAATTGCAGTATTGGTCTATTATGTTTATTGTATTATAACCTCTGAGGCAATGAGCATCATTCGGAATATATACTCTATTTTGTGTTCTTGTCCTGGTCCAGAATGCTACATCTGGGGTCTCAACAATCGCACCCAGCCCCTGTGGGGAGGGGTAAAGAATGATTTTTTCCAGTCTTTTAGGTATGGCACAGCAGTTTTCGAAAGTATTGAGTTCTCTCTAGGTGCCAAGGACAGCATAATATTGTTGTTAGTTCTGCTTTGCCTTCTCTGCACGGCCTGCACCATGTTTAGAAATCAAACACTACATGGGGTGGTGCAGCGTCTCCTTGAGGAAGAGGGAAAAAGAAACAAATGCAAAACAACGGCATCCGTGTCTACACAAACTGTCATAGAGGAAACAGGAACCGCATCTACGCAGACTGTCACAGAAGAGAAAGGAACCAAAAACAAAGCAACAGTTTCTGCATCTACTCAGACCATCACAGAGAAGAAAGGAACCAAAAACAAAGCAACAGTGTCAGTGTCTACACAAGCTGTCACAGAGGAGAAAGAAACCAAAGGTGCCATCAGCATCTCCACACAAACTGTCACCGAAGCAGAACAACCTAAACCAGTGGCAGTTGCCCCTGTTCAGAAGAAGAAATCAAAGAGTAAATCAGTCCGCATAGTGACTGATGAGGATGTGGCAGGACCTTTGCACCCAGCAGAAGAGACAGAGCCAGAGATCATCACCCGCTCTCTATCCCTGGGTGAACTGCGTGACCTGCGGAGGGACTTCACCCGCCAGACAAACGAGTCCATCCTGACCTGGCTGCTCCGCATCTGGGACGCTGCAGCCAATGACACCATTCTGGACGGAAGTGAGGCCAGGCAACTGGGATCGCTGTCTCGGGATGTGGTCATTGACCAGGGGATCGGGAAAACCCAACAAACTCTCAGCCTCTGGCGGCGACTGCTAACAAGTGTGAGGGACAGATACCTTTGTAAAGAAGACCTCCAGGTGCACCAAGGAAAATGGAGTACAATGGAACAAGGTATCCGATGCCTGAGGGAATTGGCTGTGCTGGAGATAATTTTCTCAGAAGACGAGAGATTTCCTAAAAGCCCAGATGATGTCCAGTGCACATCGCAGATGTGGTTGAGATTTGCACGGCTTGGACCAGAGATGTACTCCCGTTACCTGGCAACGCTGCAATGGAGGGAAGGTGAGGACAAGGTGGGCGTCTTAGTCAATAAACTAAGAATTTACGAGGACACTGTCACTGCCCCATTTCGTACCCATGTCTCATCCGTAGAAACAAGGCTGGCTGAGCAAGTCCGGAGTTTGATTGAAGAGGGCCATCAGAAACTGAAAAAGGAACTTAAGGAAGAAATTTACCACATCTCGCCAGAACCAACAAGATTCTCTGCCATTAGGAGCAGGTACCCACCAGCCAGGGAGCGAGGATACACTCCACGGGGTAACCTCTGGTCTTTTCTTCGGGAGCATGGAGAAGACATGAGGAATTGGGATGGAAAACCCACCTCCTCCTTAGCAGCCCGGGTACGTGAGCTGAAGAAAGAGATACCTACCACGAAGAGCTCATCTAGAGCCAACACTGCTCCAGTCTCAAAGGCACAGAACTCCAGACAGTATAAGAAGAATGATATGACTGATCCACTTGAGGGGACCTCAGGAACATATTTACAGGAAGAAAGCAACGTGTACCATGACCAGGAATAGAGGGGCCCTGCCTCTAGCCAGGTAGAGGAAAGGGACAATCGGATCTATTGGACTGTGTGGATCCGATGGCCTGGCACATCTGATCCACAGAAATATATGGCTTTGGTTGACACTGGTGCCCAATGTACCCTGATGCCATCAAGGTATGTAGGAACAGAATCCATTTCTATTTCTGGAGTGACAGGAGGGTCCCAGCAGCTGACTGTATTGGAGGCCGAAGTGAGTTTAACTGGGAATGGGTGGCAAAAACACCCCATCGTGACTGGCCCAGAGGCCCCATGCATCCTCGGCATAGACTACCTCAGAAATGGATACTTCAAAGATCCAAAAGGATATCGCTGGGCTTTTGGGATAGCTGCTGTAGAGACAGAAGACATCAGACAACTGAGTACCTTGCCTGGTCTCTCAGATGACCCCTGTGCTGTGGGACTACTGAGAGTTGAAGAACAACAGGTACCAATCGCCACAACAACAGTACACCGACGGCAATACCGCACCAACAGAGACTCTGTGATTCCTATCCACGAAATGATTCGTAAACTGGAGAGCCAAGGGGTGGTCAGCAAGGCTCGTTCACCTTTCAACAGCCCTATATGGCCAGTGCGTAAGTCCAGTGGAGAATGGAGACTGACGGTAGATTACTGTGCTCTGAATGAAGTCACCCCACCACTAAGTGCTGCTGTGCCAGACATGTTGGAGCTTCAGTACGAGCTAGAGTCCAAGGCAGCAAAGTAGTATGCGACCATTGATATTGCCAATGCCTTCTTCTCCATTCCTTTGGCAGCAGAGTGCAGGGCCCAGTTTGCCTTCACCTGGAAGGGCGTACAGTACACCTGGAACCGACTGCCCCAGGGGTGGAAACACAGCCCCACCATTTGCCATGGACTGATCCAGACTGCACTAGAAAAGGGTGAGGCTCCTGAACATCTACAGTACATTGATGACATCATTGTATGGGGGAGCACAGCAGGGGAAGTCTTCAAGAAAGGAGAAAAGATCATCCAGATTCTGCTGAAAGCTGGTTTTGCCATTAAGCGAAGTAAAGTGAAGGGACCGGCTCAAGAAATCCAGTTCCTGGGAGTAAAGTGGCAAGATGGACGGCGGCAGATTCCCACTGAGGTCATCAATAAGATCACCGCCATGTCCCCACCGACCAGCAAGAAAGAAACACAAGCTTTCCTAGGTGCCATAGGTTTCTGGAGAATGCACATTCCTGAGTACAGCCAGATTGTGAGCCCTCTCTACCTGGTCACTCGCAAGAAGAACGATTTCCACTGGGGCCCTGAACAGCAACAAGCCTTTGCCCAGATCAAGCAGGAGATCGCTCATGCGGTAGCCCTTGGCCCAGTCAGGATGGGACCAGATGTGAAGAACGTGCTTTATTCAGCAGCCGGGAACAATGGCCTGTCCTGGAGCCTTTGGCAGAAGGTGCCTGGGGAGACTCGGGGCCGACCACTGGGATTCTGGAGCCGAAGCTACAGAGGGTCCGAAGCCAATTACACTCCAACAGAGAAAGAAATCTTAGCCGCCTATGAAGGACTTCAAGCTGCCTCAGAAGTAATTGGCACTGAAACGCAGCTGCTTTTGGCACCCCGACTACCAGTGCTGGGATGGATGTTCAAGGGAAAGGTTCCTTCCACGCATCATGCCACTGACACCACATGGAGCAAATGGATTGCCCTCATCACACAGCGCGCCCGTATTGGAAACCCGAATCGCCCTGGGATTCTGGAAATTATAACTAACTGGCCTGAAGGTGAGACTTACGGATTATCTTCTGAAGAAGAAGAGGAACAAGTAACACGTGCCGAGGAAGCCCCACCGTATAACGAGCTACCGGAGACTGAAAGACAATATGCCCTTTTCACTGATGGTTCCTGCCGAATTGTAGGCGCCAACCGGAAATGGAAAGCTGCAGTGTGGAGCCCCACACGACGAGTTGCACAAGCTGCTGAAGGACAAGGTGGATCAAGTCAGGTTGCAGAACTTAAAGCCATCCAGCTAGCTTTAGATATTGCCAAACGAGAGAAGTGGCCAAGACTCTATCTCTACACCGACTCGTGGATAGTAGCTAATGCTCTGTGGGGATGGCTGAATCGCTGGAAAAAGGCCAATTGGCAGCGCAGAGGGAAACCCATTTGGGCTGCTGAGATTTGGCAAGACATCGCCGCCC
>JANEHK010000157.1:29252-56052 GCA_025960845.1 Tachycineta bicolor | reverse complement strand
GACGGGGGGGAGTCACCAGATGTCTGAGCCGCAGCAAACATCTTGCAGGACACTGAGAAAATTGTAAGATAAGAACTAATAAATACAAAGCATGCAACCTTGAAGACTCTGTCATTTCCTGCATTTGGCTCAGAGCTTTGCAGAGGGCAAAAAAGACTCTAAAACCACCTGAATGCTGGGGAATTTAAACTCCAGCAAGCTGCCCCCCAACACTGCAGTATCTCCAAGTCTCCGCCAAACACCCCATCTGGAGAAGAATGTGGAGGAGTCAGGCAGTCTTCCTAAAAGAAACTCTGTGCTTCTCCTTGCTCTTAAAGGCACAGAACTCAATATTCAGCACAAACAGAACAGACAATTGGGGATACAAGCATCATAAAGTCACCCTAGGACACGGGGGGACCTTCAAAAATTGGGAAGTGTGTTGTAGTGCATTAATTTGCTTTATATTGTATTTAATTTTTATTTAGGGTTTTGTAATGGTTTCTTCTGTACCACCCTGTTCCCTTGGAAAATGTATCATGAGGTTTGCCCCTGCTCCTTCTCCCCGCCCATCCTCCCACACTGGAATGTAACCCAGCTCTGTTCCACTCCCACCTTGTCCCTGATTGGGTAGTGGCTTGTCCCTGCCTCTAGCCCCGTCCCCCTGGGGAAAAAGTCCTGGAACCATGTGGAAAGCTCTCTCTTGCTCTTGGGACTAGGATGGGGACGGGGACCGGACTGAGCTCTGGACTCTGTGGGGGCAGGACCCCAGAATAAAGCCATGATTGCCCCTGGACCAAGGGCAGATTCTTTTGCCATTGACGGATGCCTGCTCTCTCTAAAGAAAAAAGTTTGCAGCCTCCCTGGGATCTTGAAGGCCCTGAAAGGAAAATACTTTCTGGCATAGCTTCTCTCTCAAGCTAGCCAAGGCAAAAACAGAACATGGGCTGTGGGAGAGAGAGAGCCACTTCAGATGGTGCCCAAGTGTGGTGCCTGAAGCCACAAGGGGCTCCCAGAAGGCTTGAAGAACCACACGTGGAGCACATGGCCGAGGGACCTCACGCAAGCACGTGAGTCCAGAAACGTGGCCCATCCACACAGAGAGACAGACCCATCAGGCTTGGCATTCGCTGTGGAGTCTCTGAAACACTGGACTCCACAGAGAGAGGCTGTGGTTTTCCTTTGGACTTAAAAAACCCATTGGATTTCTGCGAAGAAGTCCCCCAAACAGCAGGCTGCTCCCAGAGGTGACCATGTGTTCATGGACAGTCAACCCTGGGAACTGAGACTGGAAGCTCTTTTTGTGCCAAAAGGGTCAGTTTCAGGCAAAAGGAGTGACTGGGAAGAAATTTTTTGTCTGCACGCTGGATTTGGTAAGTATTAATCTTAGGAAAAATCTTTCAGAGGCTTTAAACCTCAGGAAGTGTTTTTTTCCTTTGGGGGAAGGTTTTCGCTTTCAGTGCAAACCTTCAGGGTGCTTGTAATAGCAAATTCGGTTTCGGCTGTGCAGCCCAGGGGGTGGAAAAAGTAACAGTTTCTCCTCCGTTTATTTTTTTCTCTCTAGCGAGGTTTTTTTTACTTTCAGTTTCTCAGTCGCAGTTAAAGGGGACACAGAAACTAAAAATCTGAGCCAAAAATGGGTGCTAGGCTGTCTGTGTCTCAAAAAAGAGTCTATTATCTAATTTTAAGTGCCTTGGATGATGGGGGGACCCATTGTTCAAAGAAACAGTTGAAAAAATATATTTGCTGGTTGTTTTCTCATTTTCCACATGTATCATTAGAACAAATAAGCTTCCTGGAATTTTGGGAGGCTGTTGCAAATAAATTGGCTGAATCAGGCTCCCCTAATGATAAAGAAAATGCTAATTTTGCTCTTTGGAGCTTGAAAATTAGGTTTGCATTGCAAAAGCAAAATTAAAGAAAAAAAAAAAAGGCCAGTTCTTTGTGGATTTTCCCCAGTTTCCTCAGTTTCTCCTTCTCCTGACCCCAAAATCCCTTCCCCGAGCTTTGGTATCTGAGAAAAGCAATCCACCAGCAGCTACAGCTCCCCTGGCTTTCCCCGAATTCCTGAGTCCCCCTGCTCGAGTAATCCTGGCCAGATTGCTCAAGAAACCCCTAAACTTTCCCAAAACCTCCTTTCTTCCCCAGTTTGTGAAGCCCGTGTTCGGTTTACTTTTGCAGACAGTTCGAGTGCTCAAAACCCTGATCTTAGTGATCCCCAAGCTAGTTTCAGCTCAATGGGGGGATCAGAAGATGGCAGAGACTCCTTTGTTCCCCAAAATGGTAGAGGCCATGTGCTCCCAAGCCACGAGGAGCCTCTTTCTTTGTTTGTCCCTCCTTCCCACAATCCCTTTCGCAACCCCTTCCTCTCCCCAGACCCCTCCTTCCCTTTGGTGCCACCCCCGGCACCGCCCTCTCCTCTGACTCCACCCTCTACCCTCAAACCTCTGCCCTCTGACTCTGCCCATTGTGAGTCAAGCCTCCAGCCCCTCCCTGTCTCTGGTTCCCATGGTTTCCCCACTCACAATCCCAGTTCCCACGCCCCAGAGGGGAGGGGAGGGGGAGCCGGGAACCCGGAAGCAGGAACCGATCCTGACTTTTCTGCTACCCCTGTCACATATCAACGGTCAAAAAGAGGGGCTGCTGTCCATGGTGATTGGGACCCCTTCCCCCAACAAGCGATTCGGGATTTATGCAAAACTCAGATCAATTTTGGATATGAAAGTGAATATTTCTGCAACCTTTTAAAAGCAAATTTAGCAGGGAATCCTATAGTTCCCTTTGACCTCTGGCAGCTTTTTTCTTCCCTCCTTTCGTCCACACAGTTCAGGCTCTGGGAGTCTACGTGGAAAAAAAGATTAAGAGATTTACTTCCAGAGCTTCGGCAAAATCTCGAAACGACTGTTGATAATAATAATTTCCCAATTCGATTAGAACATCTATGTGGTGATGGTGAATGGGTCTCAGCCCTCAAGCAGGCTCAGGAAATTCCTTTAGCTGTTTTGGAGTGCATTAAAGGTAGTCATCAAGACTACAGAATCTGTTTTTTCAAAATTTTATGTATAGGTTTTGGGTTTTTTTCTTTTTTGCTAAGGTTAGGATGTATAATATTTGGGAAACACTAAGTTCGAGTTCAGGCATGGAATGTTTATTATATCTTATCTATTTACAGTATTTACAGGCTCATGCACTGTGAGCTCTTAGAAAATGAAGGTAAAATGGAGTGCTTCTAACTCTTTCTAAGGTTATTTAAGCAATAATCCCCCAATAGCAAGATGACACCTATATTATTTATACTTTTGACCCAATAATGACTATCTAAGGCCTGCAATGCGGACCTTTTTCACCTAATTACAGAATACCACCTAAACTCAGGAAGAAGAAGGACTTAGACAACACCCAAAATCCTCCATCTTGACTCACATGTACCACTATGCACCAAACCCCTAAATTCTAAGTTTCTAGGATTCTAACATCTCCCCCTCCTGTTTGAACTATGAAGACTGCTTTGACTGCTTTGTTTTTTCTTGATTTACCACTCTTGAGAGTGGTAGAAAGAAATGTTTTTGACTAAAGATGTTTTTTTTGGTTTTTTGTATAGCTAAATTTGCCACGAAAAATTATGCTTACAATATTAGAGATGTTTAAGTTTTTAGGTTTAAAAGATGCCTTGGGAAGGTGAGGAATTTACTAGTCTCATGTATTTACTGTTATGCTAATTAAATAAGTGGAAAGTGGTTTTTTAGGACTGTACAGGAAGACATATGATTTCTAAATTTAATACACTGGTTCAAGTTTTAGCTTGTCTAACTGGCAAACTTGCATTACAAAAAGCAAGTAGATTATTAAAAGTAAACAAATAAAAAAGCATAAGGCTAGCATTTGATTGAACTTCATATTTTTGTTAAACTATTATTTAACTAAGGAATTTTACAATATTGATCTCTAAACTTTGGGTTTTGATTGATAGGTAAGGTTGCATTGGTGAAGGCAAATAAAACACGATATGAACATGATAACTGATTTAACTTCATGGGGTTTTTTTGTTAATTTTTTATTTGAGGCATTTTCTTTTTCATTTTTAATTACTAAGTAAATCTTTTAGCACATTTCTTTTTTGTTTTTTTCTTAAATTAGTTTTGAAACTACTTAAAGATATGGCACTAAATTGTTTTGTTTGCATTTAACTCTGTATATTTGAATTTCTTTTGATTCTCTCAAAAATTCTCTTTTCCATTCTTCTTAGGAGAAATAGGAAGATGAGGACTGTTTTATTTTTTATGACTCACTGTAACTAAAAAATTAATTGGTTTGTAAATTATAACATGATGTACACTACATTTGCGCTAATAGAGTTGTATGATACTAATAATTCGTACACTTTTTACATTGACACTGTTGGGGGTTAAGTTTTCCTATAGAATTTTCCCCCCCCATAAGTTGCTAAGAGACTAAATATTGATGCTTAAAGGGTACTTGACCCACACAAAAGAAGCGGTGAGGGGCAGTAGATCACTTAGTTTGAGGGGGAGGAAAAGGCTTGCGGGCTCCAGAAGCTGACTGTGGCCTCTTCTGCCCTCGATCTCGGAGAGGACTGGGGTGACTGCTGGCTGCGTGAGGAATCCACTGTTAACGGAGGGTCCGGTTCTGGGAATTCAATCATCTGCCAGAGCACTCAGGAATTCGGAGCCCCTCGCCTGCCCTGCTGGAGTTGGGTTAACCCCGTCCAGCCGTCGCAGCTTCTTCAGCACTGCTCACTTTGCCTGCCGGGACACCCCCCTGCCTGCCGGGACAACTCACCATTTCCAGTCATCAGCCCCGGAGTTTTTCCACCATTTCGGCTTGGTGCTTTCAGAGTCCCAAGGGATCAGACTGCCTGGGACTTGTGAGACAAAGCCCCTCGGGGTTCTTGGTTCGGTATTATTATTATTATTGCTGTTGTTGTTTGTTTGTCCTGTTATATTTACTAGTAAAGGACTGTTATTCCTTTCCCCATAGCTCTGACTGAAAAAGCCTTTTTAATCTTCCAAATTATAATAACTTGGAGGGAAGGGTTTGGAATTCCCCATTCATAGAGAGGCCCGCCTCTCTCTAGCAGATACCTGTCTTTTCAAACCAAGACAGACACAAAACTTAAGGTCCACAGTTTTTGTATGTGAGGCAAGAGCTGTTTGCTATTAGTTACAGTTTTTGTGTAGTTCATGTTTGTGTGTTTGCTTCTCTGTTCTTGGAGTTGTTAAAGTTTCTGTGCCTGCTATGACTAAGTCCTTTGTTGGAATCTACTTGCATTTTGTATCTGCAGAAACACAAGCAAGCTCTTTGCTACAGGTTAATAGAGAAAGTGTACTTTGTTGGAAAAATGCATAACTTGTTAAAAACTAAAGACAATTAGGAAAAAATTTAGATATATAACAACTAAGAATATTTCAAATGACAAGCATAATTAATGACTGCTAACAACAACACATATGAAGTTGAATGATTGTTAATTACTAAAATACTGTACTATTGTCTTAGAATCTACAACAGCTGAAAAAACCCTTTCTAGTGAGGACTTGGGATATCCTTTTTTGGGTAATGTTCTTAGGTTCACTCTAAAATTTGGTTTAGCTGTTATATTTATAAGTTAAATTGTTAAGTCAAAATGACTCATATCTAGTTTTTGGTGCAGAAAACATCTGGGTTTGTTGGTTAAGATATTCCATTTAGTTAAAGTCAAGGCATGGCTAGGACCCTGGCTTTATACTTGAGTGATGTCTCTTAGTACATTTTTAAAACAAAGCTCTTAACAATAGTAGTTTTGAAATGCTTAAGCAACTAGAAAATATAAAATGATTCTGAAATGATATGTATTTTTTTTTGATAATTGTGTCTGGTTCTGTCCCCGCTCCAGGCGGGAGCTGACCCCCAGCTAGCTCGAGTCAACACAGACACAAAGTTTCCAGTTCGTTTTGGCTTCTCGGCTCAGCAGCTAGACTCCATGTATCGAGACAGTCAACAGCAGCAGAAGAGAAAAGGCTGGCTCTCAGCTTAGCAGGTCAAAGATGTTTATTAGCAGGGAGCTCCGAGCTCCGAGGCAAGCGGCTGAGAGAGCTGAGAGGGCTGAGAGACCTGAGAGGTGAGAGGGCTGAGAGACCCTCTTCCTCCCTCCTACCCCCTATATACGGGGGAGGGGTCCCAGGCAGGATACAACAAGACCACAAATCAGGGGGTACAGGGTGTGCCCACCCCCAAGCCTTGGACCAATCACCTCCAGAGGAAAAGAATTCCCCCCAGGCTACCTATCACCTGAAGCCCTCTCCCTGAGATTTCGCAATCCGGGAGGGACCCCTGGAGTGATAGACAGGCTGCCCCAGAGAAAGGGGGGGCAGAGGGGATGTTACAAGTCATGTGAGGGGTGGGATGATTGACACAAAACACCTTATTATACAGACAACACAAAAGGGATACAGAATTGGGGATACAGTGAAATGAACCATAACATAAACTTACAAAAACCTAATAAAACAGTTCTGCACCACCACAGATAATTACAGAAAGAGATGCTAAAGCATTTAAGAAGTCAACTATAAATATCGAAAATTAACAAATTTACATTATGTAACTAATATATTAGCCCTAGTTATTTTAAGAAGTTGAGATAACACTTTTCCTAAACTGTTATGTATTTATGACATTAAGATAAAACACAGAAAACATACTA
This sequence comes from Tachycineta bicolor, assembly GCA_025960845.1. Classification (NCBI taxonomy): domain Eukaryota; kingdom Metazoa; phylum Chordata; class Aves; order Passeriformes; family Hirundinidae; genus Tachycineta; species Tachycineta bicolor. The sequence goes on along the minus strand of JANEHK010000157.1, from coordinate 49,370 downwards.
AAACAGCTTATAACTAATAACAACTACGATGTAAAAATTATCTTTTTCTATCTACAGACAAGCTTTTCACTGTTTTAGTACAGCTGTCTTAGTTGAAGCCGTCTTATTTTTAAGAAAAAACAACTAAACTTTGCAAATTAGATAAGCATAATTTAACAAAACCTAGGAGAATTTAAAAATACATGAAATAAAACTAATAAGAGAAAAATCTATTATCACTGAAACTTTATAAATCTTAATCTTAGATTTAACTTATACTTAACAGGGCCTAAACTTAAAATAAACTATACAGAAATTACTTTTGATATTAACAGAATACTAAAAAATAACAGCCTTCAATATAGTAAATTACTTTAATTAAAAATCCACTTATATTTTTATTCTTTATAGATAGAATGCCTCTTCCCCACATTGTGATGGGCTTCTGCACAATGAAGGGATGGACAATTGCTGTTTTCTTTTCTGTAGAGCCGTTTTGTTAAGGGGTTACTTGAAAAGGTGTGAAAGTCTTTTCTAATCTTTGATCTGAAGCTTCTGTGAGTCTTCTTAATTGTTCTTCCAAGACATTTGCTTGAATTGCTGCTATACTTGTATGAGTGCTTATTTTGCTGCAGGCTTCTATCATTTGAGACAAGGTTGGTTGTGGATCAGGCAAGGCACTAATTATGTGCTTACATTTTCTATTGGCATTCGCAAAAGCCAGTGATGCCATGAAATACCTGGTACAGGCTTTCTCCTTCCTGGGCATCCCCAAATCAATAAAAACTGATAACAGACCCACGTACAAATCCAAGGAGTTCAGAAGCTTCCTGCAGCAATGGGGAGTAGAGCACAAAATCGACATCCCCTACTCCCCGACAGGTCAGGCCATCGTGGAAAGGACCCACCAGAATCTTAAAAGGGTCCTCAACCAACAACATCAGTCTCTAAAAATAGAAACACCCAAAATCCGGTTATCCAAAGCCTTGTTCACTTTAATTTTTTTAAATTGCACATATGAAAATCTTAACCCACCGATTGTGTGCCATTTCAGAGACAACTGCCAGCTGCAGCTGAAAGCAAAGCCACCAGTGATTGTAAAAGATCCAGCAGCCTGAGAGACAGAGGGTCCTCATGATCTGGTCACCTGGGGTTGTGGATACGCCTGCGTGTCCACTCCCTCAGGTCTCAAGCGGGTGCCATCAGAGTGGGTGAAACCTTTCATCCCTTAAAGGGCAAAGCCACCAGCAGAGGCCTGACAAGTGGTCAGCACTGCATGGAGAAGGAGAAAGTGCTGGGCCCTCTCCCTCTAATTATCCGCTCTTTGCCTTAACAGTTTTTCTTCTAGATATTTTGTTTGCACTGGATAACATCCCCTGTATTTTTCAGCTTTGGAGGTACTCATGATCTGAACTCTGAGCATCTCCCATGAACTGAGCCTTTCTCCTCCTAATTTGATAAAAAAGGGGAGATGTTGCTGTGTGTTATTTGTTTTCATATTTTATTTCACTTTTATATTGGGTTTTATGTTATAATGGTTTGTTCTGGACTCCCCTTTTCTCCTGGAAAATGTTATATCCCGAGGTTTGTCCCTGCCCTTTCTTCCCTGTCAATCCTCCCACACTCCTCCCAGTCCCCTCCTACAGGCCCTGTCTGTCATTCGGCTGTTTCTCCCAGCTTCTGGCAAGTTCGGGTAAGGACATTGAATGATAGGGCAAGAGCCGAGGAGGTTCCTCCCTTTATAATCCCATTGGTTTCTTTAAATGTCCCTCCAACCCTGTTCCACTCACACCTTATCCCTCATTGGGTATTAGTTTGTCCCCTCCTTTAGCCCCTCCCCTGTATATAAGCCCGGACCATGAGGCCCAGGCCAGGAGTTGGCAGGAGCTGCTGAGGCAGACGTCCAAACAGGACAGAATAAAGACTTTGGACTCACCCGCTTCCAAGTCTGACTCCTTTCCTCCGCCATCAACGTGGTCTCCCTCTCTCGTGATAAGGGGAAAAAGCCCCTCAGCTGCTCCCTGGGTTTTTAGGACCCAGGGGATTTTTCCTGTCTTGTCGCAGTCTCCAGCTAGCCTGGGCGAAACAGAGCCAGCGGCTCCAAAAGAGACAAGCGACAGGAGGGCATCACTAGACTTCTCCCCTGTGTAGGCAGAGGCATAGACAGCTCCAGAAAAGGTGTCCACCGATATGTGGACATACTTTTGCCTACCAAAGGACATGATGTGTGCCACGTCCGTCTGCCACACCTTACAGCTGTTTAATCCCCTGGGGTTCACTCCTGCACTGAGAGCTGGAACTGTGTGATGTTGGCATGAGGGACACTGCCACAATCGCCTGAGCCTGTTCCCAAGTTAGGTGGAACTGGCGAACTAGGCCTGATGCATTCTAGTATAAAAGCTAGTGGCTGTTCTTCGCTTGTGTTGGGGGTTAAGTTTCCTATAGAATTTTTCCCCCCCATAAGTTGCTAAGAGACTAAATATTGATGCTTAAAGAGTACTTGACCCACACAAAATAACTAGATCACTTAGTTTAGGGAGGAGGGAAAGGCTCGGGGGCTGAGGGTGGCTTCTTCTGCTCTTGGTTTTTGGAGAGGACAGTGGGGTGACTGCTGGCTGCGTGAGGAGTCCACTGTTAACGGAGGGTCCAGTCCTGGGAATTCTACCACCATCCATCATCTGCTGGAGCGCCCAGGAATTCGGAGCCCCTCGCCTGCCCTGCTGGAGCTGGGTTAGCCCCGTCCAGCCATCGCAGCTTCTTCAGTACTGCTCAATTTGCCTGCCAGGACACGCCCCCCCCCTCCCCCCCCCGCCTGCTGGAACAACCCACCATTTCCAGTCATCAGCCCCGGAATTTTTCCACCATTTCGGCTTGGTGCTCTCGGGGTCCCAAGAGATCAGACTGCCCGGGACTTGTGAGACAAAGCCCCTCGGGGTTCTTGGTTCTGTTTATTATTATTATTGCTGTTGTTGTTTGTTTGTCCTGTTATATTTACTAGTAAAGGACTGTTATTCCTTTCCCCATAGCTCTGACTGAAAAGCCTTTTTAATCTTCTAAATTATAATAACTTGGAGGGAAGGGATTGGAATTCCCCATTCCTAGAGAGGCCTCGCCTCTCTCTAGCAGATACCTGTCTTTTCAAATCAAGACAACTTGTTCAAAGATGTTTGGGAGTGGGGCCATCTCTGCAGGAGCAGCAAAAGCATCAGCCCTTTTGTAGCCTTCGGCTATGAATCCTGGCAAATCAGTGTGTGGTCTGATGTCCATCACATAAAATTGTTGCTCTCGGTGGGAGACCAGACTCACTAGTTTTGAGAGCAAGTTGAAAAGTGCAGTACTGGAGACCTCACTCAGTACAGCTTGTTCAGCTCTGGATACTACACCTGCTACATAGGCTGAATCTGTGACCAAATTGAACGGTTCAGGAAAATTTTCAAAAGCTCTGACAACTGTGGCCAACTCAGCTACTTGAGGGGATCCTTCCAACTTGGCAATATCTTCCTCCCACTTCTGAGTTTGAGGATCCTTCCAAGTCATTACTGACTTGTGGGATGCTCCGGATGCATCTGTAAAAATGGTTAGAGCTTTTAAGGGCCTCCTGCTCTGAACATTTTTTAATGACAATTTGAACTGAATTTGTTCTGTAAATAATTTGTGAGCAAGGCGATGAATTAAAATTTGACCTGTGTAGCTATCCAGAGCAAACTGCAAAGTTTCATTTTCATGAAGCAGGTGCTCCAACATTGCTTTTGTGATTTGACCTGAGTTTATCTCAACTGGGATGTGAATACACTCAAAATCACATCCTGCCAACTCCCTGATCCGGGTCCTGGCTTTTTGGATCAATTCTGCTCTCAATTCCTGTGGCCTGGTCATTCTTTTGGACTGGTGGTGACTGAGGAAAACCCACTCTATGATTAAGAGGGGATCCCTACAGTCTTTGTCCTCTTTTGATTTTTCTACTTTTTTCCCACTGAAGGATCACCCCGTGGTGGTATGGCAGTTTGCCTAAAATGATGAATTTAAATGGCAAGTCTGATTTGCACCTGTTGGCCTGTCTGGTGGCCACACAGTCCTGCACCTTTTCTAGGGCTGTTCATGCCTCTTGGGTAAGGGTCCTAGGAGAACTTAGCTCCTCTCCTCCTTTTAGAAGATTAAAGAGGAGGTCTAGGTCCTCGGTGGTCAGACCTTGCCAAGGTCTTACCCAATTCAAAGACCCACACTGTTACCCTGGTTTTTCTGAGTTTTTTATTTAGCCTTTTGAATTTCATAATGGAGTCAGACCTTTTAGTTACTGTACAATATTAGAGCAGTTTTTCTACCTTTCCCACAGATGTAACATAAACAAATCCTTTGTTTTTCATTCTTTGTCCTTTGTTTGCATATTTCTAACCTGAAAAACAACTGTAACTGTGCTGCCTCCGCTGAGGCATAGCGACCTGGTTCAGGAACGACACGGCAGCCACAGCCAGGCTGCTCGGGCCATCAGCTCACAGACACCAGTGTGGTGGACGGCTAATGGCGTTTATTAACTGGTTACATGGAGTTATAAAACCTCTGTTTGCTACATCACATCCGTCTGCTTATGTTACAAGTTAGGTGTTGCTTACCTTATCAAGGACACTAACCAACTAAGTATTGAGGGAGGGGTTCTGCCTGCCCGTACAACGCGATATCTTCCGACCGCCTGTCCCTAATCTCCCACATAACTGACAGTTGGTCTGGCCACTGAGGCTGAGGGGTGGAAACCCCAAAAAGCCAATCTCCTGCTAGACCCACAAATGTATAAAAAGTAAAGAATAAACAAAGAGGCTTTCTTCCTCCTCCTCCTCTCTCCGCTCTCAGAGCAGTGAGCTGGAATCGGAAGAACCTCTGCCTTGCAAAGATACTTTGTCTGCGCGTGATTGCTTTGTGTGTCTCGGCGACACCACACAACTGCTGGACATCTGCTAAGGTCCTGATGTTATTTTTGACAACTAATTTTTGAGGCACAGTGGTCCGTTTACCAGTCTCCAGACCCAGGTACATCCAAGGCGGCATCCGTTGAACCTTTTCCTCCTGAAGCTAGAACCCTGCAGCAACCAAAGTATCAATTGTCAGGTCAAGCATGTGGGACATTAAGTCCTCATTGGGGGCACACACAAGCACATCATCCATGTAGTGCAGGATGATGGCTTGTCCCGCAGCTGCGTGCACTGGGGACAGCAGGGAAGAGAGGTACCACTGATGACTAAGTGACTAGTTCCTTGCCCCCTGGGGAAGGTATTTCCAGTGGTATCTCTTCCTCAGGGCTTCTCAGTTGATGGTTGGGACCGAGAAGGTGAAACATGGGGCATCGGCAGGATACAGAGGAACCTGGAAAAAACAGTCTTTGATATCAATTATTGCCAAATTCCAGGGGGGATGCCAGTCGTGACCCCCCCCACTGGGCCATCAGGTCTCTCCCCCACAAGGGCTCCGAATAATCCAAAACAAATGGATGCAATGTAGCCAATTGTCCATTTGGCCCCTCAATTTGCATGACATTCTTTGACTGTTTTGCCCATTTCATTCCCCCTACACCTTCTACGCGCCCAGCTACATTTTGCAGCTCTCAATGCGAGGGCCACATCCTTTCTGGTACAATCGTTACCTTTGCACCTGTGTCCAAAACCCCCTTGAGGTTTATTACTTTCCCACTGTGACAGACCTCAAACCCTATTATGAGTTTGTCCCTCCCAATAACTCGTGTGGGGCAAAGAGAGGGTGTTTGTTCCTTGTGATGTCTTTTCCAGGGAACGGGTCAGGTGCTGGAATTGCCTGAGCTATTATCTGCCCCTTAGGCAGAAACAAGGATGGGCGAACACAACTCAGCCAGAGAACGAGTTGTTCAGGGTTTGATGAGACAAGACCCAGAAGGATCTCGATCTCCTGCAGGGTGTGCTTGGTGCCCCCAAGGACAACATACTGCCAATCTGTTGTCAAGAGCCTGGTATCTGCAGATCCATTGAACCTAAATGCCAATCGGTGTCACCTAGGTACATAGGCTCTGTCAGCTGCAGCCTGAAAGGCTCCCGGAGACAATTCAGTGGTTAGTTTGGGTCTGCTCACATCATGATCAGTAAGGGTCACATCTGGTGGCTTCTGCTGAAAAGCAGAACTGGTCAAAGCAGGATTAGTTAGGTCAACATTCGTGTTTTTCAGTTTTTTCTCCCCCCTCCAGGTCCTGCCCCTTTTATGTCAGCATGCTGGAAGGCTGGCACTCTCCCTTCAGGTTTTTGAAAAATTCCCTTTGGACCCTCGAGACCCCCCACCCCCCATGGTCCCGAAAGTCCAGAAATTGTCTCTTTAAAGGGCATTGAGATGCTCAATGTCCAGCCTGATTGCACAGGAGACACATTGTTCTTCTCCTGGGCAGTGGTCGCAGCAGCACAGGCATGGTGTCTGCAGCAGCTGCCCTTTGTGGTGGTTTGTGTACAGTTCTTGAACCTTGGCCTTGGTGGGCAGTCATAAAGGGAACCTTCCTGGCACACACTTGGAGCATATCTTCCAGGGTTGGAGCAGGTTCCATGGGCAGGCTGAGGATGGCCATCTGATACTGCTCGTTCGCATTTGCCAAAGCCACCTCTTCCAGCACCTCTTCCTGGGCTCCTTCCTTTTTAACCTGTAACTCGATAGCTCTTGTTAATCACTCTACAAATTTTATGAAAGGTTCTGGTGGTAATTGCCTCACTTTGCTATATGGTTTGAGAGGGCCATCAGGCTGCATCAAGAAAAATGCTTTTGAAGCAGCATCTTTGATGAGCTCCAAAACTGCCATGGGAATTTCCTGAGCTTGCTTTGGTGCTGAGACCCATTCCCCATCGCCCCACAGATGTTCCAAATGGATCGGCAAGTTGTTATCAACCATTTCAGGATTTTGCCAAAGCTTGGGAAGTAATTAGCCGAGCAGCTTCTTCCATGCTGCCTCCCAGAGCCAAAACTCTGTGGAGGACATGAAGCAAAAGAAAAGCTGCCGATGGTCAGAAGGGACCATCACACTTCCTGCTAAATTTGCTTTTAAAAGGTTGTGAAAGTATTCACTCTCATGTCAAAATTCTTTGTGAGCTTTGCACAAATCTCAAATTGCTTGTTGGGAAAAGGGGACCTCTCTTTTTGACCATTGATATGTGACTGGGGTAGCGAAAAGCCTGGGATCGGTTCCTGGTTCTGGGTTCCCAGCTCCCCCCTGCCCCCCCCCCCCCACTCCGGAGCGTGGGAACCGAAATTGGAGGTGGGGAAACCATGGGAACCAGAAGCAGGGAGGGGCTGGAGAAATAACTCACAAGGGGTGGAGTTGAAGGGTGGAGCTTTGGGGATGGAGGGTGGAATCGGAGGAGAAGGCGGTGCTGGAGGCCATGCCAAAGGGAAGGAGGGATTTGGGAAGAGGAAGGGGTTGGTCAGGTTATGAAAGGGATTGTGGGAAGAAGAAGGGTTAGACAAAGAAAGAGCCTTCACATGGTTTGATGCCGCATGGCACCTGCTGTTTTGTGGAACAAAGGGGAGGGATGCTGCATGGTCCCCGCCATCTTGTGGACCCCCCCACGAAACTGAAACTAACTTGGGGGTCACTAAACTGGGGGTTTTGGGCATCCACAAAGGTAAAACAAACATGGGAGTTAAAAATCGGGGAAGTCGGGAGATTTGGGGGTTTGGGGGTTTCCTGAACAGTCTGGCCAGGATCGCTCGGACAAGGCGAATTGGGATTTTGGAGAGAGCCAGGAAGACTGCAGCTTCCATGCGCTTGTTAGCGGTTTTCTCTCCTCGGAATACTCAAGCTTGGGGAAGGTATTTTGGGGTCAGGAGAGGCAGAAACTGGGGAAACTGGGGCAGATTCACAAGGAGCTGGCTGTTTCTTCACTTCATTCTGCTTCTGTAAGGCAGACTGAATCTGCAAGCTCCAAAGCGTGAAATTTGCAGTTGCTGTGCCCCCAGAGCTGACTGATTCAGCTAATTTGCTTCCAACAGCATCCCAAAATTGTGTGCTGCGGACCCGTTCTAAGGACACGTGGGGGAAGTGAAGGAACAACCACCTAATGAACCTTTTTAACTGTTTCCTTGAACAGTGAATTTTCCCACAACCATTTAGGGTTCCCATAACGTGGTAAAAAACTCCTTTTTGAGATGCAGAAAGCTGTGCAACCATTGTGGCACAGATCTTAACATTCTGCATCACCCACTGCTAGCAACTGGGAAAAAAAATTAGAAAAAAACAAAAAAAAACCCCATCACCAGAGACAAAACGGGGAGGGAAAAAACTTTCTCCCCACTCCCGGGGCTGTGCAGCCAAACCAATTGCTCCTGAGAGCCCTGAAGGCTAAAAACCTTCCCTGAAGGGAGAAAACCCTTCTCCAACGCTTATGGCCTCTGAAAGATTTTCTCCTGAGATTCCCTAGTGGGAAATACTCACCAAACTCCAGTGTAGTAACAAAAAAAAGTTCCCAGCTGCTGTCCACTGCCTGCAAGTGACACTTCTGGTGCAAAAGAGCTTTTCACTTTTGGTTTCCAGTAGTGCCAACCACTACAACATGGTCTGTTTCCACTAGGAGTAGCTTGCCGGTTGCGGAGACATTTTGCAGCTGTCCAATAGAATTTTTTAAGTCCAGTGGAAAACCGCAGCCTCACTCTGTGGGGTCCGGTGTCTCCGGGACTCCACAGCAAGCACCAAACCTGACTGGTCTTCTCTGTTGATGGGTATCATGGGTTGGCACAATTTTGTTTTCTAAATATAGAGAAATGTAAAATGTTTTCCCCTGCCCTAACAGTAGCGTATGCTGGGGCGGGGGGCCCGCCCCCCCCCCACAAGGACCTATCAGAAAGCAGGCTGGGATATTGGCAGCTAAGTTGACCAATGAGAACTGTCAGTGCGACTTTGGAAGGAACATTTAAAACTAATCTGCAGCTGACCACCCACTCTCTTGCTTCGGTGATCTGATATAAGGTAACAAGGTGGTCCGGGCCGGGCCTGGCCGGGGGTCTGGGGGCCACTGCCTGCATGGGGAAGGCTTAGGCCGTCTGAGCCCCTTTCCCTTGCTTGCTGGCAGGGGAGAGGGGCAGCTGCAACTTAGTGGTGCAGGGCCATATGCTCAGACCACAGCAGAAGGGGCCAAAACATGGCCCAGCTTAATCACCGCTGGCAGCAGAGAAAGCAAGCCTGCAGCTCTATAACAACTCTGAGCTGGACTGCCTTAGAGTTGACCAAGGGGTGGAAAAAAGGACCTTTACCAGCTTCCTTTATCAGTACGGCCTTGCATTTTTTTTTTCTTCAGCCCTGCAGCTTGGCGCTTGCACGTGGCTTTTTGCAAGCCTGAGTAAACTTAACCCTTTCTTAGCAACACAGAACTTTTAAAGCACAATTCTTCCTCGAAAGAAAGAAGAAAGAAAAACAGAAAGTACATGGAACAGACACTGCATGAAGTCAGTTAGATGAGAAGTGAAAGAACTAATAATATTGGAATAGGATTGAAGAAGTGGACATTTTTAACCGGACTCTTCTAAAGTAAATTATGAAGAAATGAACTGTCCTTTGCAGCATCTTAGTATTATTTGGGTAGAATGCTATTCTAATCAAAATTAAGGACTTGTGTAATAGAGATTTATTTGGGAACTTTGAAACCCCCACTCCTGGGTCAAAAAGGAGGTCTCAGCCTTTTGAGCCAAAGATAATTTTAGATAAGAAGAAGTGTTCGTAAATAATACCCCAGATACACTGAGAAGCTCTGCAGATAAAACATCACAGTCTGCAAAAACTCCGGGCGGCAGCAGAATGTGTAACAGAAAGCATTTGATTATTTTGTCTTATAGCAAATGTCTTCATAAAAAGATCTTAGAAGGACTCTTCTCCTAAGTAATAAGTAGTTATGTCTAAGTAGTGAAACTGACTGAAAATCCTAAGTTCTGTTTTTCTATGTTGTGCACTAAGAAAGTTAGTAGTTTGTAAGAGGAAAGAAGCGTGTTTTTAAGGTTTCATTCTGTTTTGGTTTTTTTCCCCCCGCTTTCTTTTTTTCTATTCTTTTAGTGTGTGTTAATAAAATTATTTTTTGTTCATTTTTAAGCATAAGCCTGCTTTGTTTATTTTTCTACTAATCTCTCCCGCCCACAAAAAATATTAATACTAAAACCCTTACATTAATTAGTGTTTCTGCCCGGTTTTATTAAATTAAAACCATTGCAATGGGCCACGTTTTTGGGCCTCACGTTGATGCAAGAAGCCCTCAGCCTCACCTTGCATGTGCCACTCCTGTCGCTTGTCTCTTTTGGAGCCACTGGCTCCGTTTCGCCCAGGCTAGCTGGAGACTGTGACAAGACAGGAAAACTCCCCTGGGTCCTAAAAACCCAGGGAGCAGCTGAGGGGCTTTTTTCCTTTATCACGAGAGAGAGAGACCACGTCGATGGCGGAGGAAAGGAGTCAGAGTTGGAAGCGGGAGAGTCCAAAGTCTTTATTCTGTCTTGTTTGGACGTTGTCTTGGTTTGGAGACAAATTTTGGGGGAAAACTCAAATATGGGATCCTTCTGGGAAGCAAACTTAAGTGGCCCCTCCCTCTAACTAGTCTGGAAAAAAAACTTTTGTGGAGAAAAGTGGAAAAAACTATTTTACTAAACAAATAAAGTGCATACAAGTATAAAGAATGAATAATATGAAACAATAAAACTTCTTGTTCTGGAGTGAGATGGCAAATTGAGAAAGTCTTTGCCGTGGGTGGAGCTCGGCTCTCTCTTAGTCTGTCCTCAGTCCCAGTCCCTCTGGTGCTGCTGGAAAATGCCGAGGTTCAGGCCGCAGTGGGCTGCAGGTGCAGCCCCCAGTGCTCCCCTGGGTTTGCAGTTCAGAGCAGGTTTAAACAGTTCTAAGAAAAAGGAAAGAAAAAAAAAACAGTCCAGGGAACTTCTCTGCTCTAGCTAGCTGAAACTAACTAAAAGCAAGAAGATCTCTGTCCTGCAGTCTCTCCAAGCCTCCGCCGAACACTGTCCGCAGAAGAATGTGGAGGAGTCAGGCAGTTTTCTCAAAACTAACTCCGCGCTTCTCCTTGCTCTTAGAACCAGTCTTAAAGGCACAGGATTCAATATACAGCACAAACAGAACAGACGATTGGGGATACAAGCATCATAAAGTTACTTTAGGACATTCCACCCCTTATCCCCATATTGTCATTTACTAAAACTAATATATACTCTAGCTCTACACACACATATATCTATATAAAAACAATATGCAATATACAGCTACATACAGTGGCAGTACCATTCAGTACACAACGATAATTACACACGGTTCTCACTTAACAATTAGATCTCCCTGGGGTACATATCGTGTGGTTCCATCTTTTTGCATTACCCACCATGTGCAACTTGGTCCCTGAGCAAAGACAATCCCACGGATGGGATCCTCCGTACTTGAAGCAGAATTGATCTAAACTGTCTTCTCTAACAAACTTCTTACATGTACTACTGGGACTTTTTTTCTATCTACTGTATGTAGGGGCTCAGATTGGGCAGGGCCTGCTCGGTTGGTGGAACCTCGGGTGTTAACTAACTAGGTGGCTATTGCTAGACGCTGCTCTTAATTTTTGAATGATCCTCTACTTAGTGCTTTTAGGGTAGTTTTTAGCAGTCTATTGTAATTTTTTACTTTCCTTGAAGCTGGTGCATGATAGGGGATATGGTACACCCACTCAATGCCATGTTCCCTAGCCCAGTTGTTGATGAGGCTGTTCTTGAAATGAGTTCTATTGTCTGACTCAATCTTCTCAGGGGTACTATGCTTCTAAAGAACTTGCTTTTTAACGCTTAGAATGGTGTTCTGGGCAGTAGTGTGAGGCACAGGGTAGGTCTCCAGCCACCCAGTTGTGGCTTCTACTATGGTCAGCACATAGTGCTTGCCTTGGCAGGTTTGGGGAAGGGTGATGTAGTTAATTTGCCAGGCTTCCCCGTACTTATACTTGGACTATCGCCCGCTATACTATAGGGGCTTCACCCGCTCGGCTTGCTTGATGGCAGCACACGTTTTACAGTCATGGATAACTTGAGAAATACTGTCTATGGTTAGATCTACTTTTTGTTCTCGTGCCTACTTATAGGTGGCATTTCTGCTTTGGTGACCTGAGGCATCATGGGCCCATCGAGCTAGAAACAACTGTCCCTTGTGTTGCCAATCTAAGTCTATCTTTGACACCTCTATCTTTGCAGCTTGATCTACTTGCTTGTTGTTTTGGTGCTCTTTATTAGCTTGACTCTTGGGGACATGGGCATCTATATGACGGACTTTGACAGGTAGCTTCTCTACTTCAGTGGCAATGTCTTTCTACTTATCTGCAGCTCAGATTGGCTTTCTCCTGTGCTGCTAATTGACCTTTTTCCACTTCTCTAGCTATCTCTACAGAGCATTGGCTACCATCCACGAATCAGTGTAGAGGTAGAGCTTTGGCCACTTCTCTCTTTCAGCAATGTCCAGGGCCAGTTGAACAGCTTTGAGTTCAGCAAGTTGGCTTGACTCACTTTCTCTTTCAGTGGCTTGTGCAACCTGTCGTGTGGGGCTCTATATGGCTGTTTTTCACTTTCGTTTTATCTTAACGATGCGGTAGGAACTGTCAGTGAAAAGAGCATAGTGTGTTTTTTCTGCTGGCAGTTGGTTATATGGTGGAGCTTCTTCAGCACGTGTCACTTGTTCCTGCTCCTCTTCATCTATGAGACTAAAGTTTTCACCTTCCGGCCAGTTTGTAATTATTTCTAGAATCCCAGGGCGATTTGGGTTTATAATGCAGGTGCGCTGAGTGATGAGGGCAATCTATTTGCTCCATGTGGCGTTGGTGGCATGGTGGGTAGAGGGAACTTCTGCTTTGAACATTTATTCTAGGACTGGTAGTCGAGGTGCTAGCAGGAGTTGTGTTTCAGTGCTTACTACTTCTGAGGCGCCTTGAACTCTTTCATAGGCGGTTAAGATTTCTTTCTCTGTTGGAGTGTAGTTGGCTTTGGACTTTCTGTAGCTTTGGCTACAGAATCTCAGTGGTCGGCCCCGAGTCTCCCCAGGCACTTTTTGCTAAAGGCTCCAGGACAGGCTATTGTTCCTGGCTGCTGAGTAGAGCACGTTTTTTACATCTGGTCTCGTCCTGACTGGGCTAAGGGCTACTGCATGAGCGATCTCCTGCTTGATTTGGGCAAAGGCTTGTTGCTGTTTAGGGCTCTAGTGGAAATTGTTCTTCTTGCGGGTAACAAGGTAGAGAGGGCTCACAATTTGGCTGTACTGAGGAATGTGCATCTTCTAGAAACTTATGGCGCTTAGGAAAGCTTGTGTTTCCTTTTTGTTGGTTGGTGGACACATTGCTGTGATCTTGTTGATGACTTCAGTGGGAATCTGACGCCTTCTATCTTGCCACTTTATTCTTAGAAACTGGATCTCTCGAGCAGGTCCTTTAACTTTGCTCTTCTTGATAGCAAAGCTAGCTTTTAGGAGAATCTGGATGATTTTCTCTTCTTTCTCAAACACTTCTATTGCTGTGTTTTCCCACACAATGATGTCATCAATGTACTGTAGATATTCCGGAGCTTCACTCTTTTTTAATGCAGCTTGGATCAGTCTATGGCAGATGGTGGGGCTGTGTTTCTACTCCTGGGGCAGTCGGTTTTAGGTGTACTGCACGCCCCTCTAGGTGAAAGCAAACTGAGGCCTGCATTCTGCAGCTAGAGGAATGGAGAAAAATGCGTTAGCAATGTCAGTTGTGGCGTACTATTTTGCTGCCTTGGACTCTAGCTCGTACTGGAGTTCTAGCATGTCTGGCACAGCAGCGCTCAATGGTGGAGTCACTTCGTTCAAGGCACGGTAGTCTACAGTTAATTTCCATTCTCTGTCAGACTTGTGCACAGGCTAGATGAGGCTGTTGAAGGGTGAGTGGGTTTTGCTGACTACCCCTTGGGTTTCTAGCTCACCGATTATCTTGTGGATGGGGATCACAGCATCTCGAGTTGTTCTGTACTGTCGGCGATGCACTGTTGAAGTGGCAATTGGCACTTGTTGCTCTTCCACCTTCAGAAGACCTACAGCAGATGGGTTCATTGATAGTCTAGGCAAGGTATTCAACTGCTTAACATCCCCTGTCTCTACAGCTGCTATCCCGAATGCTTACTTAAATCCCTTTGGGTCTTTGAAATACCTATTTCGGAGGAAGTCTATGCCCAAAATGCATGGAGCTTCTGGGCTAGTCACAATAGGGTGTCTCTTCTACTTATTTCTAGTCAGGCTCACTTTAGCTTCTACTAAAGTAAAATCTTGTGAACCCCCTGTCACCCGAGCAATGGAAACAGATTCTTCCCCCACATGTCTTGATGGGAGTAATGTGCACTGTGCACCAGTGTCAACTAAGGCTTCATATTTTTGTGGTTCTGATGTGCCAGGCCAACGAATCCACACAGTTTAAAAAACACGGGTTTTTTTAGCCTCTACCTGGTTAGAGGCAGGGCCCCTCTAAGCCTGATTATTTTTATTTCCCCAGGTAACCGGAGCTGCTTCTTTTTTGCTAGAACTTCTTCTCACAGTCTTGCTCTCTAACAATTCACGCAGCTGTTGTGTTATAGCATCAGTAGATTCTCCATCCTATCTTTTTATGTTTTTTCTACAATCACACAGGAGGGACTATAGCTTAGCTCGTGGAATGCCTTTTCCTTCTCTATCTAGGGAACGTTTGCATGTGGTGCCAGAGCCCCTAACTTGTACTGCAGAGATCTGGAGAATGTTCTCCTTGATTTCTTTGAGATTCTCCTCCACCTTGTCTGCTAATCCCTGCACCTCTGTTTCCAAAGCTGTGATTCTTACATGTATTGGACCATGCATGGCATCTGCATATGTTCGGAGCTTCTTCGCTATATCAAGCACAGTCTCCTCTGTCTCATCCCGCTTCATTATTGCTAAAGCAGAGAAGTATTCTTGTGGCCCAAGTCGTACAAGTTTTTGCCACATTACAGGTGTACATGGTACTAAGTCGGGGTTCTTAGTGTTTAGGTCATCTGAGAAGACAATTTCCGCTACTGCCATTTCTCTCAAGTGCTGGATCCCTTGTTTAATGGTTTGCTACTGAGTTTGCTGCATATAGAGATCGTCAGCACACAGATATCTTTGTGTCACACTTCTCAGGACCCGTTCCCAGAGACTGTAAGGGTGAGCCTCCCTCATCATTTCTTGGTCAATAACTGGATCATGTGATAGGGATCCCAGATGTCTTGCATCAGTGCTATCCAGTATTGTAGCCTCGCCTGCAGCATCTCAAAGACGGACTAACTAACTAATTATAGATTTATCAGGTCGTCGAGTATAATCCTTTCTTAGGTCACAAAGGTCCTTCAGGGAAAAGGACTCAATAGTATCTCCTGATCTTGTAGCAGTTGGTCGGGCTCTTGATGTTGTAGCAGTTGGTTGGGCTCCTGATGTTGTAGCAGCTGGTTGGGCTTCTGATCGTGTGCTAGTTGGTTGGACTCCCGATTTTGTACTAGTTGGTTTGGCTTCTGATTTTGTATTAGTTGGTTCAGCTTCTGACTGTGTATCATCAGTTGCTTCAGCTTCTGATTGTGTGTCAGTTGGTTTGACTCCTGACTGGGTGTCAGGAGGCACTGAGGATCTTTCACCTGAATTATCGTCTACTGGTCGATCGGTTTTGTCTGTGTGCTTCTTTCCCTTCTTTACTGCAGCAACTGCCGGTGTCTTAGCCTCACTGTCTGGTTTAGCTGCATCCTGAATAGCTGTGGGGTTGGCTGTAGCCTGAGTGACTGATTTATCTCCCTGCTCCCTTGCTTCTATTTGCTGCCTTACAGTGTTTAGCAGTATGCGACTTGTTTTAGAAAAGCTATAAGCTATACAGAGGAAAGTCACCAGGTGAAATACTAGGAAGGTGGTGTCTTTAACATTTAAAAGACCCTGAACATTCTCCAAAAGTGATGTAACTGACTCAAAAGAGAAGAGGGAAAAAAGAGGCTGAAGAGCCTCATGCCCTACTCTTCCTCTAACAAACTGGGTGCAATTATTGATAAATCCCTAAAACATGCTACTGGAACTAGGACGCAGGGTAGGATGAAAAAACTATAAACTGAACATACTTAGAACAAACTGCAGTATTTTTATAAGCTTCTTGTAAACTATAATCACCAAACTTAGCAAAATAACTATTTTAATTTGTGCATTCCTAGTCTAAAAGCTGTATGTTAAGGACAATATTGGAGCTATTTCTGGGTAGGAAAACAAACTTAGAGACTAGAAAGGTATTAAGACCTCAAAAAAGCCTAGGGAACAGAAATGCAGAAAAGACTCTATTCTAAGTGACGTTAGGACTTCAAGAAGCAACACGGCCACTGTCTGTTTAATCCCTACCCAAAGGACAACAAAAAAAAATGCAGTTAATAATAATCAGTACAAGTTTTTTCCACTCTCTCGTGCCCCACGTTGGGCGCCAATTAAGGGTCTGTCCTGGTTTGGAGACAAATTTGGGGGGAAAACCCAAATATGGGATCCCTCTGGGAAGCAAATCCAAGTGGCCCCTCCCTCTAACTAGTCTGGAAAAAAAAACACTTTTGTGGAGAAAAGTGGAAAAAACTATTTTACTAAACAAATAAAGTGCATACAAGTATAAAGAATGAATAATATGAAACAATAAAACCTCTCGTTCTGGAGTGAGATGGCAAATTGAGAAAGTCCTTGCCGTGGGTGGAGCTCGGCTCTCTCTCAGTCTCTCCTCAGTCCCAGTCCCTCCGGCGCTGCTGGAAAATGCTGAGGTCCAGGCCCCAGTGGGCCACAGGTGCAGCCCCCGGTGCTCCCCTGGGTTTTCAGTCCAGAGCAGGTTTAAACAGTTCCAAGAAAAAGGAAAGAAAAAAAAACAGTCTAGGGAACTTCTCTGCCCTAGCTAGCTGAAACTAGCTAAAAGCAAAAAGATCTCTGTCCTGCAGTCTCTCCAAGCCTCCGCCGAACACTGTCCGCAGAAGAATGTGGAGGAGTCAGACAGTTTTCTCAAAACAAACTCTGCGCTTCTCCTTGCTCTTAGAACCAGTCTTAAAGGCACAGGACTCAATATACAGCAGAAACAGAACAGACGATTGGGGATACAAGCATCATAAAGTTACCCTAGGACAGACATCTGCCTCAGCAGCTCCTGCCAAGTCCTGGCCTGGGCCTCATGGTCCGGGCTTATATACAGGGGAGGGGCTAAAGGAGGGGACAAACTAACACCCAATGAGGGATAAGGTGTGAGTGGAACAGGGTTGGAGGGACATTTAAAGAAACCAATGGGATTATAAAGGGAGGAACCTCCTCGGCTCTTGCCCTATCATTCAATGTCCTTACCCGAACTTGCCAGAAGCTGGGAGAAACAGCCGAATGACAGACAGGGCCTGTAGGAGGGGACTGGGAGGAGTGTGGGAGGATTGACAGGGAAGAAAGGGCAGGGACAAACCTCGGGATATAACATTTTCCAGGAGAAAAGGGGAGTCCAGAACAAACCATTATAACATAAAACCCAATATAAAAGTGAAATAAAATATGAAAACAAATTACACACAGCAACAGCAAAAGCCAAGCTTTGTAGTAGATGTGGTTGTGCTATTTCATCAGGGCATTGTCTCTATACTGGTTGAGCGCGGCAATCTATGAAGGAGGTGAATGGCTGAGATGCTTCTTGCTTTACTTCTGTGAAAGTGCTCTCTGGGTTTCTAGTAGGTTGAATTTGTAAAATGGCTTTTTGAATTGCTCCCTTAATATCTGCAACCACATTCTGAGGCAGATCTGTAGTTTGATTTTTGGGTCAATTATGAGGTGGATCACCAGCTAGTTGAGCCAATGTGAGAGCTGCATTTTGGCTTCCAGCAGAAGATACTATTAATCTTTACAAAGCTCTTCTCTAGTTGACTTCCTATAGCACGTATTGTGAATCTGCTAAAATTGTGGTAGCAGTATACTTGCAATCATAAGGTATCAAATCATAAACTTCAAACATGCCTTTTAATAGTTGTTTGAAATAGGGAGAGCTTAAGCCGCCCTCTTTAAGTGCTTGTCTCAAATCTTTAATTATGTTGTGTGCTAATCGTAGCCATCTGGCAGATATATTTACTCCAAAATATCTCTCTGGCATGGCCATCAATTTTGTTGCTGCTATGTCAGAATTCTCTTTTGTAGGCTTCAATGTTTTATTAATTTCTCTTCTTGTATGAAGAGCTGGTGGTTGCATATGCTGTGCATTATAATTATTAGAAGATGTAATAATAGAAAGGGCTAGTGGTGGCTCTGTAGCAGGAGGTTGAACACTGTTGTTCACAAGATGGAGTTGGAGGAAGCACGTAAGCACTGTTTGCAGGAATATCTAGTGCACTGCCTTTTTTTGAGCATAGGGTTCATACACACAGTCTCCGCGCTGGATTGATAAGTTTTTAAGAAGCTGCCACGGGATAGCACCTTGGTGTGCTACTGAATGCCTGAAGGGGGTGATTATTGGAACTGCCAAAACTCCTGGGAGAGTCCAGAGCCCTGGGAGCCCCAGCGCTGTGCCTGGGGAATTTGCCTACATTTGAGTGAGAGTGGGTAGCTGTGTGTAGCTCCACACTGTGGCTTTAGGTATTAGCGAGCCACTGCTGGCAACTTCTGGGTTTAAATTGAGCTCATACTCCCCCTCTCTTGTTCTGTGCAACCCCTGTACTGTTGCAGTCTCTTGCTGCTCTTGGTATGTCTTTGCTGGGATTTGTTGAATGCCTGAAGCCACAGCTGTGTTTTGTGGTTTTAATATTGGTTGCTAAAGTGTCGGAGTGACTGCGCTCGCTTCTCGCAGCACTTGTGCGTTCAGGGGGGCCAATCCACCTGCCCTGCCTATTCCGCTTGGTCCAGGCGGAGGCAGGCAGGACACCTCATGAGGGGGGAGTCAAACTGCCCACATTGCCACACTAGGAGACCTTTTACCCCAGGAGCCAAGGGCTTCAAAACACTTTCTCTCTAAAATTATCTACTTCTCAAAGGCTGAGACCTTCTTTTACCCCAGGAGCGAGGGGCTGAGACTCTCGCTTAAATCTCAATCATATTAATCCCCAATTTTGATTAGAACCAGCATTTCCCCAAACAGCATTAAGATGTTACCAGTGATGGCTTAAGCTTTAGCTTTCATATTTTCAGATTCTGTGCTGCCTAGGGATGTAGCTCTGAGCCTCATATTAAGTGCTAGTAAGCTCTCTTCATAGAGTAGGTAGACAAAACAAATCCTTTTCCTGCTGGAGACCAAGGACAACTTTCAGTCCAAAAGCACAAACAACGGTGGACTGAAGGGAGGAACAAGAAGGATGGGACTTCACAACCTGAAGCTGTAATTGGACAATTAAGCCCCAATATGCAAATGGACCAAAACTTATAAAAATGTAAGATCTTGTGACCGGTTAGCCATCTTTCTTTCATGACC
Source organism: Tachycineta bicolor (assembly GCA_025960845.1). NCBI lineage: Eukaryota > Metazoa > Chordata > Aves > Passeriformes > Hirundinidae > Tachycineta > Tachycineta bicolor. Next base: position 29,967 of record JANEHK010000157.1, on the reverse strand, counting down.
ACCCTGGGTGCAGCCTTGGTCAGACTCCTGTCTTGCCCCAGGTGGATCCTGGAGGCCTTTCAATAAATATTTTATTCTCTAGCTCTGTCCAGTCTCTGTTTCAGGTCAGCCTTCCTAAGGCATCACCAGAAACAGTCCATTTCTCCATAGTTTGCCCTAGAGAAGTCCGGTTAAAAATGTCCACATCCTCAATCCCTCTTCTAATAATCTTTATCAGTTCTTTCACTCTTGATCCACTGACTTCATGCGGTGTCTTTTCTACATCCACTCTGTCTCTTTCTTTTCTCTCTCAGGGAAGGGTTAGGCCTTGGAAGCTTCATGTTGCCAGGAAAGGGTTAAATCTGCCCAGGCCTGCAGTGGCCATGTGATTTCTGCCCTGGGCAGCAGTGTCTCCCCGGATGCACCTCAGATCGGCCCAGTTTCCTCCCTTCACTCTTTTCTCCTGTCTGGAATCACCGGAGGAGGGGAGGGGGGAGAGAACTCTGCCCACCCCTCAGTGACAATCAGGGCGGCCTCGGCCCAACCAGGCCTATAGTTGTTATCAGGGGCCCTGCAGAGATCCTTCCCTGCTCCAGGGATTGCAGGGATCTGGGGCTCCGGGGAGGTTTTTTTTCAAAGTAGTTGATTTTAAGCTGCAACCTCTCCTCCCCCGCCAGGAGCCAATGGAGCCCAGCTAGGCCTCGGGCCAGCTCCTCCCCAAAAAGGCGGGGGCGGG
>JANEHK010000157.1:6069-24709 GCA_025960845.1 Tachycineta bicolor | reverse complement strand
TTTCTACCTTTTCAATGCATTCATGACAAATGGATCCTTGGTAGAACTTACAGTTTCCTGTGTTCAATGAGTCCTTTAAGCAGGAAATCTGCAGCTATCTTATGTCCTATTTACCACATTTTGTTTTTCATTACAAGCACAACTACATAAACATAAACCTGACAAAAAATGAGTTACAAGATCCGGGGTAGCTTATCTAAGATCCGGCTTCTGTTAACTGCTAACAAAGATTACCTATCTACTTCAGCTAATTCAGCAACTTATTATCTTAACTTTCCTAAAAATCCTTAGTTCCTCAAAATTAGCGTCTCAGCAGGACCAGGGAACTGATTGTCCATTTGTACTCAGCACTGGTGAGGCTGCAACTTCAATCCTGTGTTCAGTTTTGGTTCCTTCACTACAGGATAGATTTTGAGGTGCTGGAGAGGGTCCAGAGAAGAGCAATAAAGCTGGTGAAGCGTCTGGAGCACAAGACTGAGGAGTGCCTGAGGGAGCTGGAGGTGTTTAGCCTCAAGAAAAGGAGGCCTAGTGAAGACCTTATCGCTCTCTATAACTACCTGAAAGGCAGTCTCTTTTTCCAAGCAATAAGTGAGGAAACGACCTCAAGGTGTGCCTTGGTAGGTTTAGATTGGATATAAGGAAAAATTCCTTTATGGAAAAGATTGCCAAGCACTGGAATAGTCTGCCCAGGGAAGTGGTTGAGTCACCATTCCAGGAGGTATTTAAAAGATGTGTAGATGTTGCACCTAGGAACACGGTTTGGAGGTGGAGTTGGCAGAGCTGGGTTAATAGTTGGACTTGATTTAAAGGTGTTTTCTAACCTACAAGATTCTATGATTGTATCCTTCTTTGCCACAGTGAGCTCTAAAATGTGATCTGCTACATGACAAGAATTAGTAGCATGGTTTTGGTCATTATAGCTTTAAGGATAATTAGCACCACAGATCCCACTGCTAGCTTAAAGAACCTCTAAATAAAACAACACACTTTTGAGATAATATTAGTTAGTATAGAGGTGTTGGAAGCTAGGGTTTTTCCTTTTGTTTTTGTTCTCTTAGGGAATTTTCTCCCATTTTGTTTCTAAGAAACCAGAATGACCGGTACTTAGGAGAGACAAAAGAAGTTGCCAAGCTCAGGGAAGGATGGCACCTGGCCTCATTTCTCTTATCTGAGGGTTTCTCTTGGAGGGCACAGAGATACCAAAAGAACTGGTCTGTGAAAAGGGGGCTGGGGCAGGGGCTAGCTCCCTTGCTCTCTCGGCATTTGGAGGGGAAGGAGGCTGTGGTCGCTGTGGGAAGATTTTGCCACCACTGCGGGGTTCTGTCTTCTGGTGCCTTCTAAAGTGAGTGGAGCTCTGCTCATAAGAGTGCATTCTTCTCCATTCCTTTGGCAGCAGAATGCAGGCCTCAGTTTGCCTTCGTCTGGAGGGGCATGCAGTACACCTGGAACCAACTGCCCCAGGGATGGAAGCACAGTCCCACCATCTGTCATGGACTGATCCAGACTGCACAAGAAAAGGGTGAGGCTCCAGAACATCTGCAGTACATCAATGACATCATTGTGTGGGGGAACACAGCAATGGAACTGTTTCAGAAAGGAGAGAAAATCATCCAGATTCTCCTGAAAGCCAGTTTCACCATCAAGAAGAGCAAAGTTAAGAGACCTGCTTGAGAGATCCAGTTCCTGGGAGTACAGTGGCAGGATGGACAGCGTCAGATTCCCACTGATGTCATCAACAAGATCACAGCAATGTCTCCACCATCCAACAAGAAGGAAACACAAGCTTTCTTAGGTACCATAGGTTTTTGGAGAATGCACATTCCTGAGTACAGCCAGATTGTGAGCCCTCTTTACCTGGTCACCCTCAAGAAGAATACTTTCCAGTGGGGCCTGGAACCAGAAAAAGCCTTTGCCCAGATCAAGCAGGGGATCTCTAATGCAATATCCCTTGGCCTAGTCAGGACAGGACCAGAGGTGAAGAACATACTCTACTCTGCAGCTGGGAGCCACGGTCTGTCCTGGAGCCTGTGGCAGAAGGTGCCTGGTGATACTCAAGGATGACCACTGGGATTCTGGAGTCGAAGCTATAGAGGGTCAGAAGCAAACTACACTCCAACAGAGAAGGAAATTTTAGCTGCTATGAAGGAGTCCAAGCCACCTCAGAGGTAATAGGCACTGAAATGCAACTCCTCCTTCTCGGGTTTTTCTCCCGAGATTCAGGTGGTTTTAGAGTCCTTTGCCTTCTGAAAAGCCCTGAGCCAGATGCAAGAAAGACGGAGTCTTCAGGTTCTGATTTCTCAAGGTTGCGTGCTTTGTTTATTATTTCTTATCTTACAATTCTTTCTGTGCCCAGCCAAGGTCTGTGCAGCTGCTCAGGCATCTGACGACTCCCCCCACACTGGGAGGTCGCTGCCTCTTATACTAATTATTACGTGTTCTTTATTTGCAGTTACTTGCCAATACCTACTACCTATACTAAACAGGTCATCTCTACTCTCTGACCCAATCTCCTTAAATTACTTTGTGTCACCGTCACTGCAGAAAATGGAGTGAATGAAGAAGAAAGAAGAAGCAAGAGACAATGCCCAAAATCCTCCATCTTGCTCCCATCCACTTCCATACTAAAGAACCCAAAACTACAATTTTTCACCCTGTGATAAGCTAAACTACAATCTTTCACACTCTTGTGACCTGAAATTCATCTCTCAATGTTGCAAGCCTTTCCCATGAACTGGGATCAAAGCCAGTGTCTTCCTTGGCTCTGTGCCAGGGTCCCAGACCCCCCTGTCCAGGTCCCAGACCCCTCTGCCCAGGTCTCTGACCTTTCAGGGCAACCAAAGGAATGCCCTGGACTCCGACACTTCCTGGCACCCCAACTACCGGTGCTGGGGTGGATGTTTAAAGGAAAGGTTCCCTCTACCTGCCATGCTAACAATGCCACATGGAGTAAGTGGATTGCTCTCATCACTCAGTGTGCCCGTATTGGAAACCCAAATTGCCCCGGGATTTTGGAGATAATTACAAATTGGCCGGAAGGAGAAAACTTTAGTTTCACTGATGAAAAGGACCAAGAGCAAGTAGCACGTGCTGAAGAAGCTCCACCATACAACCAACTGCCAGCAGAAGAAACACGCTATGCTCTTTTCACTGACAGTTCCTGCCGCATTGTAGGGATGAACCGGAAGTGGAAAGCAGCTGTATGGAGCCTCACATGACAGGTCGCACAAGCCACTGAAGGAGAAGGTGGGTCAAGCCAACTCACTGAGCTGAAAGCCGTTCAATTGGCCCCAGACATTGCTGAAAGAGAGAAGTGGCCAAAGCTCTGCCTCTACACTGATTCGTGGATGGTAGCCAATGCTCTATGGGGATGGCTAGAGAAGTGGAAAAAGGCTAATTGGCAGTGAAGAGGAAAAGCAATTTGGGCTGCTGATGAATGGAAAAACATTGCTACCAGGGTAGAGAAGCTACCTGTGAAAGTCCACCATGTAGATGCCCATGTCCCCAAGAGTCGGGCTAATGAGTAGCACCAGAACAACATGCAGGTAGATCAAGCTGCAAAGATAGAGGTGTCAAAGATAGACTTAGATTGGCAACACAAGGGAGAGTTGTTCCTAGCTCGATGGGCCCATGATGCCTCAGGTCATCAGGGTAGAGATGCCACCTATAAGTGGGCATGAGACTGAGGGATGGATCTAACCATGGACAGTATTTCTCAGGTTATCCATGACTGTGAGACATGTGCTGCAAACAAGCAGGCCAAGCGGGTGAAGCCCCTATGGTATGGCAGGCAGTGGTCGAAATATAAGTATGGGGAGGCCTGGCACAGTGATTATATTACACTTCCCCAGACATGCCTAGGTAAGCGCTACAATCCTCACAATGGTAGAAGCCACCACAGAGTGGCTGGAGACCTACCCTCTGTCTTACGCTATGGCCTGTAACACCATCCTGGGCTTTGAAAAACAAGTTCTTTATTGGCATGGTACCCCTGAGAGGATTGAGTCAGACAATGGGACTCATTTCAAGAATAGCCTTATAAACTTCTGGGCTAGGGAACATGGTATTGAGTGGGTGTACCATATACCTTACCATGCACCAGCTGCAGGCAAAGTGGAGAGATACAATGGACTGCTAAAAACCACCTTGAAAGCATTGGGTGAGGGATCTTTCAAAAATTGGGAGAAGCATTTAGCAAAGTCCACCTGGCTAGTTAACACTCGAGGCTCCACCAACCGAGCAGGCCCTGCCTAGTCTGAGCCCCTGCATACAGTAGACAGAGTCAAAGTCTGAGTGGTACATGTCAGAGGTTTGTTAGGGAAGACAGTTTGGATCAATTCTGCCTCGAGTACAGACAAACCCATCTGTGGGACTGTCTTTGCTCAGTGACCAGGTTGTACATGGTGGATAATGCAGAAAGATGGAACAACACGATGTGTACCTCAGGGAGATCTGATTGTTGGGTGAGAACCATGTGTAAATATCACTGCCGTTCTCTGTATATAGCTGTATACTGCATATATATATATGTATGTATTATGTATGTGTTTGTAGAGTTAGAATTTATATTAGTTTTGGTAGTAAGCTCACAATATGGGGATACGGGGTGAAATGTCTTGGAGTAACTTTTTGATGCTTGTATCCCCAATTGTCTGGTCTGTTTATGCTGTATGTTAAGTTCTGTACCTTTAAGACTGGTTCTGAGAGTGAAGCGGGGAAAGAAGAAGTGTGCAGCTTGTTTGAGAAACTGCCTGACTCTGGACTCTCTTCTTCTGCAGTACAGGCAGGCAGTGGGATAGAGATTCTCCTTTTAGGTAGTTTTTGCTAGCTGAAGCAGAGAAGCTCCCTGGACTGTTTTTTTTTCTTTTTCTTGGGACTGTTTAAACCTGCTCTGGAGTGAAAACCCAGAAGAGCACCACCAGGAGCTCATACCTGTGTCCTCCTGTGGCCTGGACCTCAGCATTTTCCAGCACCATGAGAACTAACAAGAGACTGAGCGAGCTGAGCTAACCCAAGGCAAGGACTTTCTCAATCTGACATCTCACTTCAGAACAAGAGGTTTTATTGTTTCATATTATTCATTCTTTATGCTTGTGGGCACTTTGTTAAATAAATAGTTTTTTCCATGTTTCTCTGAGGAGATTTTCTCCTGGACTGGTTGGGGGGGTCGGCTCTTTGGGTTTGCTTCCCAGAAGGACCCTATTCAGATGTTTTCTCCTAAATTTGCCCTAAACCCGGACACCCCGGGATCCCCGAGCCTCTTCCCCCTCCAAGGCCTTTCCCTGCCATGTTTGGGAGTCAGGCTGCCACTGCCCATCCCCTGCAATTTCTTTGCCACTGCTCCAGGTTTTTGCTGCACGGTAGCCCCTGCATCCCCTGCCTGCCGGGACACCCCGTGGTTCCAGCTACACCTGTGGAGATTCTGATACGTCTTGTCTACCACCCCGGGATTTCGCCCATCCCTGCCATCCCAGCTTGCTGCTTGCAAGGTTCCTGCTACAGCTCATTTCACTATCCCGAGGGGGCACTGGGATCAGCTGCCCATTGGGGTTTATAAAGGAAGCCCCTTTTCCATCCCTTCTGCCAGCTGCATCTGCCATCATCCACATGCAGTGAGATGACTGAACTCGCTCCATAGCCCCCCCTGCAGCCACGGGGGAATCATCACACCTGCCCTGTCTGTCTGGGAGCCACAGTACCCCTGTCGGCTGTGACCATAACTACACCAAAGGGGAGAGTGCTCGACAGCTGAGAGAAAGCTGTTGCTGGTTTTCTGGTTGTTTGTTGCTGCTGCTGTTGTTGTTTGTTGGCCTTGTTATACATACTAGTAAAGGACTCTTACTCCTTTTCCCGTATATCTGCCTGAAAGCCTCGTAATTTCAAAGTTATAAAAATTATGAGGGAAGGGGGTCATATTCTCCATTTTCAGGGGAGGTTCCCACCTCCCTTGGCAGACATCTGTCCTTCACACCAAGACAAGGAGGCAATAAAAAGGTTGATCCTTACTGGAGGCCTCCAGGGGCAGATATGGAAAATGTCCACAAAATGCCCACTCACACCCCCCCCCCCCCCCCATGGGGTGAATACAGTTTTATAAGATTAGCAAATTTGCATAATTGACAAAAATCACCAATTAGAGACATTAGTGGTGATGCAATTTCCCCCTGTTCAACCTTCTCCGAATCCTCCCCCCTCAGATGGAAACTAGACTTTGTTTATGAAAATGTCTTGAGCTGTTTTTTGACCTTGGTTCCCAGAAAGAACCAAGATAGGATTGGGGTCCTTGGAATGTGTTTTGTCTTTTCGGCCTAATGAAAAGTGCTGGAAAAACTAGCCACAGATACAACAGTGGGCTACAGACCTACAAATATATATGTAAAGAATATAGAGAATATATAAAATGAAAAAGGCAAAACTCTTTTGGCATCATTTTCCCTCCTTTTTAGAGACTAACAAGACTCCCTTTTGTCTAATCTCTACTCCATGTTTAACCACACCATTGTATCATACAGTCAGCTCTTATGTAAAGACTAACTACAGATATAAGTACTATGAATGTCGTTGTAGGACACAAAAGAAAGACAAAAGACTACAAATATTTCAGAAGGTAAAGAGTATAGAAAAAGCTTTATTGTCTAACTCTTACTACTTTTTATAAGGTGTTCCGATGCAGACTTAACATGATTGGTGAATAGGAACAACACCTGTCTAATCCTATTGGTGAAACTAGAGAAACAGCAGAACACCACCTGGAGAAAGATTGTTTTGAAAAAGGATAGTTGTTTACCAAGATTGTTTTGAAAAGAAGCTTTCTCGAGAAATTTTCCCTTGGGAAACAGCACTGCTAGCAGGCTAAAATCTCTTCAGACTTAGAAATGTCAGGCCCACATATGAATAGTTCCTTTTATCCAGGCCCAGTTTGGTAACCATGAAGTGAGTATACTGAAGGTATATTCAAGGTTCAGTGAGCTCTTTTGAGAGCTACCTGATGTAGAATTTGAGTTTGCTTCCAAATTTCAAATTAATCCTTATTAATTGGTTCACTCTGATCTACATAAGAACACAACCAGTATTAATGATTTTGCAGCTAGTAGGAAATTGAGAGTCATTCTATTTTGTAAAACTATACCAGACAAATCATGGATTTCTTGTAAGGCCGAAACTGTATCTGAAGTTTGCTTTTCAATATGTTCAATAACCCTCAATATGATTAAATATTGCTATGTTTGGAATTACAGCTCCAAGGGCACAGGCCCGATCTTTATCTAGGGGCAGAACTTACCAGACCTCATTTTTCACATATCAAATAATTATGTAGTTTTGGATTTTGTCTTTTTTTTCTTTTGTGTATTCTCTGTATTCTTTACACATATATTTGGAGCTCTATAGCCTATTATTGTATGCTAGCTAATCTTCCCAGTAATTTTCCATGACCTTTCCCTGTAGCCTTGCCCACGAGACTAGACGCCACCGAAGGTAAAGGATGAGTCTGACTCTCTTGGCTTGGTTGGGTAGTTTTGCTTTTATTCTTATGTCCTGCTTAGCCTTGAGACCCTACTCAATGAAAAGCCTAAGCCAGAGAGTGCTGGCCCCTCCCCCACTGTGGCTTTTTCCCCCAGGGGGCAGGGCCCATAGGTGAGACCCCAGAGGCTTCGCCCAATTAGTGATCAGTGGGAGGAGGTTATATGCACAGCTGGGCAGGGACAGATATAACAGAAAATAAACCTAATTAATGCACTACAACATCTCCCCCTTTCTTATTAAATTAAGAAGGAAGGCTTGGTTCGTGGGAGATGCTCAGAGTTCGGACCTTGAGTACCTTTAAAGTTGCAGAAGAAAAATGACCTTTAGTGAAAACTGTTTAGCAAGACACTGTCAAGGAATAATGATAATTAGAAGGAGAAGGTTTGGCGCTTTCTCCTCCTCCAGGCAGCACTGGCTACTTGTGGGGCCTCTACAGGGGGTTTTGCAGTTTTGGGGATGAAAGGTTTCACCCACTCAGCTGGCACCCACTTGAGACCTGGGGGAGTGGACACATAGGCGTACCCACGACCCCAGGTGACTTGATCACAAGGACGTTTTGTTTCTCTGGTCACTGGATCCTTTACTATTATATCTGGTGACTTTTGCTGAAAGGCAGAACTGGTTAAAGCAGGATTATTTAGTTTAACACTCACATTTTCTAGTTTCTTTGAAAAATTCCCTTTAGACCTTTGAGACCTCCCACCCCCATTGTCCTGAAAGTCCAACAATGGCTTCTTCAAAGGGCATTGAGATACCCAATGTCCAGCCTGATTGCACAGGAAACACTTTCTTCTCTTGGGCGATGGCTGTGGTACACGAAGCACGGTGTTTGAAGCAGCTTTTTGTGCTGGCTTGACTCTGGAATTGTGGTCTTGATGAGCTTTTACGAAGGGAATCTTCTTGGCACACACCTGGAGCATGTCATGTAAAGCTGGAGCTGGTTCTGTGGACAGGCTGAGGATAGCTGCTTGCACTGTTGGTCGGCATCAGCCAGAGCCATCTCCTCCAGGACCTGTTCCTGGGTTCCCTTATTCTTAACCTTAACTCAATAACTTTTGTTAAACATTCCACAAATATTACTAAAAGTTCTGATGGAAGCTGCTTTGTTTTACTATAAGGTTGGAAAGGTTTGTCGGGCTGGTTTGCTAATTGAATGGCAGAAATGTCGGGATCACTCCCGGCTTCCGGGTTCCCGGCTTCCCCCCCGACACCGCCGCGAATCTCAGGCACCCCCGCGCAGCCCGTGAAGCCCGGCCCCCGCACCCCTGCGCGCTGACCCTCCCCCCTCTCTGAGCTCTCTCCCTTCAGGGTCTCCTCGGCGGCGTTTGCAAGGCCGTCTCTCGCTCTCCCCGGCCGCCGGCACCGCGCCGCGGCACGGCCCTGGGGTGAGGACGAGCTCTAACTTCGCGCCTCGCTCCGGGAGCGGGGAGCTACGGAACGCTCCCCGCGCAGGCAGCCGCCTGTGCCTCCCCCGTCCGCTCCGCGGGTACTGGGACTGTAGGCGGGGAAGCCATGGGAACCAAGGCTAAGGAGACTTGAGTCGGATGAGGAGTCGGAGGGCGGAGGTTGGAGGGTAGGGGGCAGTGCCGAAGGGAAGGGGGGGTCTGGGGGGAGGAAGGGATTGCGAAGGGGATAATGGGAAGGAGGGACAGACAAAGGAAGAGACTCCTCAGGGCTCGGGAGCACATGGCTTCGGCCATTTTGGACAAAGGAATCCCCTCCATCCTGTAACCCCCCCACTCGGGGACTCCCGAGGTAGGAGTTTTGAGCACTCGGACTGCCAGCAAAGGTACAAGCTGGGGAAAATTCACAAGGTGACTTATTAAAAAAATATGGGTAATGATCTAGTATCGATACTGTGATAAATGTCTAGGATTAATTCGTGTGGAATATGTCTGTATTTTAATACACCCATATAAAGTATAAGTTGTACATGTTCAAATAAAGACTGTGGGATGCACAACATGCACAAGGACCTTTAGCAGACACCAAGTGGCCTTTGCAGGATCGCAATTGGAATCATCAGCAGCAAGATCACAGAACCAATATGCAGGATCTGAGGGGGATAATAGTACAAGGGATCCGGGAAGCGGTGCCTAGAGGGCAGAACATCAACAAGGCATTTAATGAGAGACAGAAAAAGGAGGAGACACCTACGGATTGGCTAGAACGCTTGAGAAAAAACCTGCAGATATACTCGGGCTTAGACCCCGAGACACCGTTGGGGCAAGCACTATTAAAAACACAATTTGTGGCTAAATCATTGGAAGATATCAGAAATGTAATATATGTGCTAAAGTTAATTCGTGTTATCAAATTATAAAGAGTAAATGTTCATTGTATAATCATGAGTGTTAAAGATTTGCCCAAAATAATATGGATAAGAGTGAACTGGAAAAACCAAAATAAAAAGGAATTTTCCTCGGCTCTGGAAGGACGGGTGGGACATGGAGAAAGAATGCCTGGAATTACCTGAGAGGGGAACCTAGAAACTCCCGTTTCCAGGAATACTTGAGAGGACACAAAGGACCACGGAAGACAGAGATACCAGCCCGGAGACCGAGATGATTACTTCAGATGGATATCTCCACTCGTCTCCGCTGAAAATTAACATATCTACGACACACCCGGGCCCAGCCATCAGCTGCATTGTTCCACCCTACCGGTCCATTCAAACTCCCGATACCAGGACCAGCATGAATAAGGAAGATGCCCTGGAGGGGAGACCGTCGAAATCCCTGACTGCACCTCGCGATTCAATGTATAAAAAGGGGACAGCTGGAGATCAAAATTGTGAACTTGGGGGGATAGCAGACTGACAGAGTCTGTATCCGTGTTCACCCAGCGACGATCCCGGGCTCGGCGCTGTCCTTTTACTTGTGGCTTTTCGAGACTGTTATTTTGTCTCAAAATAAAATTCTAAATTTTGATAAATCGGATTTGGTCCATTTAATTTATAACAAGAAAGAAGTTAGAAAAATTAGATAATTGGCAAGATAGAGACCTGGATGAGCTATTGAGGGAAGCACAGAAGGTATATGTGAGAAGGGATGAAGAAAGTCACAAGAGACAAGTAAGAATGATGGTGGCAGCAGTAAGGGAAACTAGGAGAATTGATGCTCCTCCCAAAACAAGTCAAGTGGCCCAGAGAAATGGGAGAGGGGTTCCCCAGATAGAGAAAAAAGAAGTAGGCATATGCTTCTACTGCGGAAATAAAGGACACTTTCGGAGAGACTGTGGGAAGCGGCTGAGGGATGAGAGAGCCTTCAAGGAAGACTAGAGGGGTCAGGGGCTCTATTTTCTGGGGACACGGAAACATCAGGAGCCCTTGATAAAATTAAAAAAAAGTCCTCAGCGGCAGGAATTTGAATTTTTAGTGGACACTGGAGCTGAGCGATCGACAGTCCAGGTACTACCAGAGGGATGTAAGATATCAAAGGAAACTGCTCAAGTGGTAGGGGCGAAGGGAGAGCCCTTTGAGGTCCCTGTTATTAAGAATGTACTGGTGGAATCGGGATCCAAAATGGGAATAGGGAACCTTCTGCTGGTACCAGAAGCAAATTATAATTTGTTAGGGAGAGACTTGATTATAGAAATGGGCATTAATATAGAAGTAGTAAATGAGGAAATCAAAATAAAACTGTCCCTTGAGGGTAGAGGATGAGGAAAAAATTAACTCAGAAGTGTGGTACACTCCTGATAGGGTAGGAAGGTTGAATATACCCCCCTTCTCGGTAACCATTAAAGATCCAGAGACACCAATAAGGGTCAAACAGTACCCCATCTCCCCGGAGGGAAAGAATGGGTTGAAGCCTGAGATTGAGAGGCTAATAAGCAAAGGACTCTTAGAACCTTGCATGTCTCCTTTTAATACCCCCATTTTGCCAGTAAAAAAGGCAGACGGATCATACCGGTTGGTGCATGACCTAAGAGAAATAAACAAAAGGACAGTAGCTCGTTTTCCGGTGGTAGCCAACCCTCACACCCTGCTAAGCAGACTAGGTCCCGAAAAACAATATTATAGTGTAATTGACCTTAAAGATGCATTCTGGGCATGTCCTCTAGATGAGAAGAGTAGGGATTACTTTGCATTTGAATGGGAAGACCCAGTCACTCATAGGAGACAGCAGCTAAGGTGGACCGTGCTCCCCCAGGGGTTTACGGAATCTCCAAATTTGTTTGGACAAGCTTTAGAACAGATTTTGCAGGAATATCAGACTGGGGAAGGAGTGACCCTTATCCAATATGTAGATGACCTCCTGATTGCTGGAGAAGCAGAGGACAAAGTACGGGCAGAAAGCATTAGATTACTCAACTTCCTGAGTGCCAAAGAGCTCAAAGTATCTAAGGTAAAACTATAATTTGTGGAAGAAAAAGTAAAATATCTTGGGCACTACCTACGGAAGGGAGAAAAGAAAACAGACCCTGAAAGGGTAAAGGAGATACTATCCATACCGCCTCCAAGGAGCAAAAAGCAAATTAGGCAGTTGTTAGGCCTCATGGGGTATTGCCGACAGTGGATTGAGAACTAAAGCACCAAGGTTAAGTTTTTATATGAGAAATTGAGCCAAGGAGGGCTAGTGAAATGGGATGAGAAAGATGACAAACATTTGAAAGCCCTGCAGCATGATTTGGTCAATGCTCCTGTGTTGAGCCTACCCGATCTGAAAAGACCCTTTTATCTATTTGTAAATACAGATAGTGGGACGGCTTATAGGGTACTGACCCAGGAGTGGGCTGGGAAAAAGAAACCTGTTGGGTACTTATCTAAGCTGTTGGACCCTGTAAGCAGGGGTTGGCTTACATGTTTACAGGCTATAGTGGCCTGCGCCCTGCTTGTAGAAGAGGCTAATAAAATCACTTTCAATAGGGAACTGAGAGTATTATCCCCTCATAATATCTGGGGAATTTTGCAACAAAAAGCAGAAAAGTGGATAACGGATGCCCGACTCTTGAAGTATGAGGGAATCCTATTAGACTCCCCAAAAGTAACCCTGGAGGTGACAGCCTTACAAAATCCGGCCCAATTCTTATACGGAAGGCCAAGTGAGGATGAATTGGCCCATGAGTGCTTATCTACCATAGAAGAACAAACCAAAATAAGACCAGACTTGGATGAAGAAGAATTAGAAGAGGGAGATAAGTTGTTTGTAGATGGATCATCGTGAGTAATTAATGGAAAAAGGGTCTCTGGCTATGCAATAGTTGGGGAAGAAGGACTTGCAGTTATAGAATCAGGCCCTCTAAGTGGATCCTGGTCGGCGCAGGCCTGTGAACTTTATGCTATACTACGGGCATTGCAGTTGTTGAAGAATAAATCAGGTACCATCTATACTGACTCAAAATATGCCTATGGGATTATACACACTTTTGGGAAAATATGGGAAGAGCGGGGGTTGATAAACTCCCAGGGAAAAGACCTGGTTCACCAGGATCTAATCAGGAAACTGCTGAAGGCCTTGAGGGGACCTAGGAAAATTGCTGTTGTTCACCTGAAAGGGCATCAAAAAGGACTGGATTTTAAAAGCAGGGGAAATAATGCAGCAGATCAGGAAGCAAAAAGGGCTGCGTTACTGACGTTACAATCTACCCCTCAGAAGGACCCGATGGCTGAAAGAAGGAAGTGTGGGGCTTGCAGAGGAAATTTGCAAGAACCCCCTTGTGATGCTTGCTGGAAAAACTGGGGAGTTGATGCTATAGAATGTGCATGTAGTAACCCAAGGGCAAAAGATTGCCTTCATCATGAAAAGATCTGGAGAATATATAGTTTCACCACACAGGAAAAAGAAAAGATGGAAAGGATGGGGTTAAGGGAAAACCCAAAAGGGGAATGGCGACTCCCGGAGGATAATAGAACTGTACTGCCTAAATCCGTAGCTATGGGCATTATAAGGAGAATACATAGTAAAACACATTGGGGGGCTCAAGCATTAGTAGATCAATTTGCCACTAAGCACATGTGCATTGGGATAGATGACTTGGCAAAGCAAGTAGTGAGGGGGTGTGTTACCTGCCTGAAGGTAAATAGGGCTAATTTAAGAAAATCCTTAATGAGGGGACGACCCACAGCATACCGGCCATTCGCTAACATCCAACTAGACTTTACTGAGTTACCGAAGACCGGGAGGTATAAATATTTATTGGTAATAGTGGATCACCTAACCCATTATGTAGAGGCATTCCCTACAGCAAGGGCAACAGCACAAACAGTGATCAAGACCCTATTAGAGCAGATTATTCCCAGATATGGGGTCACGGAAACCATTGACTCAGACAGAGGCCCTCACTTTGCATCCAAAATAATTAAGGAAACCATGGCAATAATGGGAATACAATGGGATTATCACACCCCCTGGCACCCCTAAAGTTCGGGGAGAGTAGAAAGAATGAATGGGGAAATTAAAAAAACAATTGACCAAACTCATGATTGAGACCAAACTGTCATGGGTAAAATGCCTACCATTAGCATTGCTAAATATCCGGACACAACCTAGATCGGATATGGGAATACCTCCATTTGAAATGTTGTATGGAATGCCCTACAATATGGAGGAACCACAAGATCATCCAAAGTTGAGGGATCAGAATATGAATGTATACATTACCAGCCTAATGAAATATAGGGAAAATCTGTGGAAAAAAAGGAAGGTTAGCTCAGAGATCCCCACTAGATTTGAAACTGCACCAGGTGCAACCAGGAGATTGGGTAATGATAAAGTCCTGGAAAGAAGCAACCTTGGCCCCACAATGGGAGGGCCCTTACCTTGTATTGCTTACTACAGAAACTGCAATCACAACAGCAGAGAAGGGATGGACCCATGCTAGCAGAATTAAAGGGCCAGTGAGCAAACCGACTCCCGAGTGGCAGGTGACAAGCAATCCCGGAGACCTGAAGTTACGGATCCAGAGAAGAGATTGTCAATGAATGGACACCGTGTAGAATATGCACCAGAACCACACTACACAGAGGAAAGACTAATTTGTAACTCTGATGTTAAAATAAGGTGTAGAGACCCAGAGTGCAATTTTTATCCTTTTGTTTGTTATATTTGTAAAATCTGCAGGGACAGGTGGTGGAGTCATTGTAGGTGAGGAACCCCTCCTAGAGGAATTTGCAGCCCCTGTTGGGTACTGCAACGGAACATAACTGATTGGATTCTAGAATATAAAGTTAAACATGAGGGGTTAGTGAAAGAATCAGAAGAATGGTGGAGGATTTTTGCATTAGGGATTGAACCAAAATATTATTGTTATCACCCTAATGAACCCATCCCGTTCATAGCTGAGATTGTTGACTGCACCTGCCGCACATGCCTAAAGGGAATCCGGTGTGATACACCCCCGGTTAAATATCGGAACTGGGATTCCTACATCAAAAGGCAACAGAATCGTCCCCGGGGACCTCCTGAAGAATATCCCTGCTGCCGAGAAGATGGTACTCCTCGTGGCTCGAGGCAACCAAGTCGACGAGCGAGGCAGAGGGATAAAAGGTTGTGGAGGAAGGAACCCCCAGGGTGGGACAACAAAACAATATTCGGGGAATTGCCTCAAGAATGGGAATAGAAGCAAGGACCCTGGGCAGGGGGACAGGTCGCAGTCTATAAAATGGAAAAATCCTCAGATATGCTTCCGTCCCTACACCCCCAATGATGCTCGCCACTTGACCCAGCAGATTACTTTTCTTTTGTTAATGTTATACTTAGAAGGGGTTAATGCCGTAGATACTCTACCACACCAGCCCTTTAAATGGTCATTAACTTGATGGGAAAACTCTAAAATTCTCAAAGTCAATGTTACTGGGGGAGCTCCTTTCTTTAATGTGACCAATTGTGAGCTAATGGGTCAAGATTGTACACCAGACAACCTACGCCACTTCGGGTGGAATTCTAAAGCTACCTATTGGTGTCCCAGTTCAAACCCAGGGCAGGGATATTGCAATTTCCCTAATGAATATTATTGTGCTTATTGGGGGTGTGAAACTATTGCAATGGGATGGACGCCTACAAGACAAGATAGATATCTTAAGGTAACCTGGGAACCGCATGGGTGTGACCCACCCGGTTATGCCCTACACGGTAACATATGGAAAAAAGGAAATTGTAAATCTCTAGGGGTCTTAATTCTGGAACACCAAGATCCTGGATGGGTAATAGGACGAACCTGGGGAGTAAGATATTGGCAACCTAGAACTGATAGCGGAAGCTTAATACTAATAAAAAAAGAACCAGTCCCACATGACCCAGAGAGTGTAGGACCAAACCCAGTACTGGTAATAGGGCAGAGCTGGACAAACATTACAAACAGCAGTGGATCGGGAGAATTAACAGTGCCTCAGGCTGATGCCCCTGAAGAAGCTTCTAAATATGGTACTCTGTGGAAAATAATGCAAGCTAGTTATGGCATTCTAAATAGAACAAACCCCGATTTAACAAGAGAATGCTGGCTTTGCTATAACATCCGACCTCCTTTTTATGAAGCCATTGGGGTAACAGCTAAAACAAGAATAATAAATGGGACTAATCCAAAAGAATGCCTTTGGAAAAAGACTAAAGAAAGTACTCAAGGAGTAATGCTCTCTCAGGTAACCAGACAGGGACGGTGTGTAGGTACTGTTCCCCCTAATAAAGAACATTTGTGTAACATCACTGTGAAAGACCCAAAGCAAAAACAAGAAGCAGATTGGTTACTCCCAGCTCCCAATACTCGGTGGGTTTGCCAGAGTATAGGAATTACTCCTTGTTTATCTCTAAAAATTTTCAATCACACCCATGACTATTGTATTCAGGTAACTATTATACCGAAAATTACTTATCATCCAAAAAATTGTCCTTGAACAGCACACAACCCCAGAACATCACCTCATGAGAAGAGAACCTTTCACCGCCCTGACTATAGCAACTCTTCTAACTGTAGGAGGAGTAGGAGCTGGAACAGGGATAACCTCATTAGTCAACCAACAGAAAGAATTTAGAGCACTAAGAATCTCTGTAGATGAAGATTTAAGTAAAATAGAAAAAGCGATTGATGGGTTAGTAAAATCAGTTAGATCACTGTCAGAAGTAGTATTACAAAATCGAAGGGGCTTAGATCTGCTGTTTTTACAACAAGGGGGCCTTTGTGTAGCACTAAAAGAGGAATGCTGTTCGTATGCGGATCACACAGGAGTAGTAATCAATACTATGAATGAACTAAGAAAGCAGATAGAACAGCAGAAAAGAGAGAGAGAAGCACATCAAAGTTGGTATGAAAATTGGTTCAACCACTCTCCTTGGTTAACCACACTGCTTTCTACTATTGCGGGGCCAGTAATTCTGTTGGCGCTCCAGCTTACCTTCGGACCATGTATATTTAATAAACTGATTACTATAGTGAAAAGCCAGCTGGAAGAGGCACACCTTATGCTCCTTAGAACTAAGTATGACCTGATACCTGAAGAAGAAAATTTAGAAACTTTAGAGTTAGCTAGACAAGAACTGCAAAGATACAGTGAACAAAAATAAGTAAGAACAAGAGAAATGGGGGAATTGTGATGAATATAAACTGTTTTTGTTCACTGGAGGTTAAGTAACTCAAAATAATGGGAAGTTGCTATGTTGCTATCTAAGCTTGTGGAAAAGCCATGTGCAAGCATGCTCTTGCTCAATCCTTTGTTCTTTACTTGCTTAATCAGCTTCAAGTTTCAGGAACACAAGCTTAGTTACCATATAAGGAATAAGGCGACTAGGGGACACTAGAGGATGACTACCAGCCTTCATCCCTGCTACCACCAGGAGGCAGAAAAAGACCCCCTAGCAAGACGCCGCACATGCGCAGAGTACTACAGGAAGGACACGTCAATCGGAGGAAAAAGCAAGATAAAAGAGGGACTGAAAACTTGCCGAGTGCAGCACTTGGTGGAGCGGAGACTCCCCTGTTGCCCAGCGCTGTATTTGCCTCTGCCTTGCTTGCTGCAATCTAATAAATTCCTATTGGAACTTTTTTTTTTGTGTCCATAGTCTATTACAGAATGTACAAATATTTCTGCTAGCAGCAAAAGTTCCCAGCTGGGGCACAGGGACGAAAGAGGAATTTCAGTAGCGTGCCCCTGCCGGGAAACCCGAAAAGGAACACAAAAAAGCCCCTAGAGGAACAGATAAGCTATTCAGGATTCACTGATTATATCAGAGAGGTGAAACGTTCATTTTGAGGAACTAAGGATTTTTAGGAAAGTTAAGATAATAAGTTGCTGAATTAGCTGAAGTAGATAGGTAAGCTTTGTTCGCAGTTAACAGAAGCCGGATCTTAGATAAGCTACCCCGGATCTTGTAACTCATTTCTTGTCAGGTTTATGTTTATGTAGTTGTGCTTGTAATGAAAAACAAAATGTGGTAAATAGGACATAAGATAGCTGAAGATTTCCTGCTTAAAGGATCCATTGAACACAGGAAACTGTAAGTTCTACCAAGGATCCATTTGTCATGAATGCATTGAAAAGGTAGAAAGGTCAGGATGAGGAAGATCCATCTTACTTCCTCATTTTGGGTGACCCCTCCCCAGAATAGACCCCAACTCATTTTAAGAAACAAAGTACGCATGCTTAATAGCCTTTTTGCCAATTAGCATACGAAGTGAGGAATGGGAGGTGACAGGGGTATGAATATGTATTTGTATTTTGGATATTCAACACTTTTGTAAATAAAAGACTTTGTAATTACCTGTGAAATTCGCAGTGCGAATTAGGGAAATATCCCGCGTGCTGCCCGGCCGTAATAAACATACACTTTCTAACTTAAAACTGTTAGAGAGTTTTTGTCCGTCACAGTTGGGTATCGATACTAGATCAATACCCATATTTCTTTAATAAGTCATTTTGGCGAGCCAGGCAGGAGACTGCTCTCTCTGGCCGTGGGCCCAGCGGGGTCCAGGACCCCTCTGGGCGCCCACCCGGAATTTTCTGGGAAGAGGGCTCCTGCGGTCCTGCTGACCACCCGGGGAAAGACCAGAACCTGCTGGAACTATGGACAAAAGGTATGTTTATATTTGAAAATAGGTACCTTGGTATAGGCGGTTGGTAAGACACTGTGCTACCTCCGCTGAGGCGTAGCGACCTGGTTCAGGAACGACACGGCAGCCACAGCCA
>JANEHK010000156.1:230891-265410 GCA_025960845.1 Tachycineta bicolor | reverse complement strand
GGGGGGTGGTCCAGAGCCCAGCAGCAGCAGAGAGTCCATGCTTGCCTGCTGTCCAGGGCAGATCCAACTCCTCCAGGCCATCCTTAAAATGCTCCCCTGGAGGATTGAGGAGTGGTGAAAGACATAAGAAACACTGCCTCACCTGGTTTTCATGGCTGGGCCACTGTCAGAAGGCATCAGTCTCCCTCTTCCCTGGAAGGGTAAGAGAAGGATAAAACATGTCCCAAAAATCTGCTTTCCACAGATGAAAGAGAACACACATTTCTAGGTTACGTCATCCAATACCTTCAGGTTCTTGCTCACAGACTCTGGGGCTGGGGGGGGTGCTCGGCACAGGGAATGAGTTTCTTGCCATGCTTAAATCACTGACACCAGCTTCAGGAATTTTGTCATTTACTCAGGCTCAAAATGAGAAGTTACAAAAGGAAAAGCTCATCATTGCAGCTCAGCAGTCCTACCAAAGACCTCTGTGTTGATTTGGCACATCCTGGTTTTGTGGTAGCAGCAGGGAGCCCACAGAGGTGGCTTCCGGGAGAAGCTGCTAGAAGCTCCCACCGCGTCCAAGAGAGCCAGTTGCTGATAGCTCTGGAGATGGGCGTGCCGCCAGCCCAATTAGAAAGGTGGGTAAGGCATCATGGTCCCATTGACAAAGACCATCAAAGCAGCCCACGGGCAATTTGTTCCAGGGGTTGGGAGGCGCCGTGCCAGGGCCCATCCCGGCGCGGCGCAGGGCCAGGCGCCGCCGGGGCCACCGCCAGTTCGGTGTGGCCGTGGCAAAGCCGGCCTGCCCGGCCCCGCGGCCGGCTGTGCCCCAGGCACGAGGGCAGGGGTGGCAGCAGCAGCTTCTCCCCTGGCAACAATCACCAGGAGAGGCCTTAAACAGCACCAGGGCCCCGAAATATTTTCGTCCAAAAAAAGGGCTTCCCACCGTCTTTCCACGCAAATAATAGGTGCTCCCATACTTCCAGAATTACATGGAACGGCTCTGGGTATCAGCACGCCCACAGTTGTGCTCTAAATGTCTTTTTCGAGCTGTTTATATTTGTATGCAATGGGCCAAAATGGCGCCGGCCAGAAGTCCTGTGAAGCCGGAATAAAATGGCTAAAGCCGATTGGCTGAAATATTTTCGTCCAAAAAAGGGGTTTCCCACTGTTGTTCTGGGCAATTGAGGGGTGCCCGCGCACCTCTAGGAGTACCCGGCACGGCTCTGGGTGTCAGCGTGCCCGTAGCTGCGCTCTAAATGTGTTTTTTGGGACTGTTTCTGCTCGTATGCAAATGAGCCAAAATGGCGCCGGCCTGAAGTCCCGGCCACCCGGATCAAAATGGCAAAAGCCCATTGGCCAAAATATTTTTGTCCAAAAAAGGGGTTTCCCGCCGTTGTTCTGGGCAAATGAGGGGTGCCCGCGCACCTCTAGGAGTACCCGGCACGGCTCTGGGTGTCAGCCTGCCCGCAGCTGCGCTCTAAATGTGTTTTTTGGGACTGTTTCTGCTCGTATGCAAATGAGCCAAAATGGCGCCGGCCGGAAGTCCAGGCATCCAGGAAGAAAATGGCAGCCGCCGATTGGCTGAAGTAATTTTTTCAAAAAAAGAGGTTTCCCGCAGGTTTTTTGGGTTAAATGAGGGGTGCCACCGCATCTCAAGGAGTACCCTTGAGGTACTGGGAGTACCCAGAGGACACTGTTCTGGCTGTCAGCATGCCGTCAGCTGTGCGTTAAATGCTTTCTTTGGGGCTGTGTATTTCTGTATGCTAATGAGCCAAAATGGCGCCGGCCGGAAGTCCAGACATCCCAGAAGCAAAATGCAACTGCCGATTGGCCAAAAAGTTTTTGTGCCCAAAGGGGGTTTCCCGCCAAATTTTGGGGGAAATATGGGGCGACCCCCCATCTGTAGAGGTACCTGGCACAGATCTGGGTGTCAGGGTGCACACAATTGCATGCTAAATGTGTTTTTCAGAACTGTTAATTTCGGGTATGCAAATGAAACAAGATGGCCGACGGACGATGCCGGCATGGCTCAGGGGCGTGTTTTAGGGCGGGTTATGCAAATCAGAAGCTGAGATGGACAGCAGGGGCGTGGTTTTGGGCACGGTATGCAAACGAGTTAAAACAGCCAGAAACAGGAAGTGCTCCTCAAAGCAAAATGGCGGCCACCACGATGCCGATACTTTTGGGGCTGGAAAAGGGGCTTTTTTGCAGTTTTCCAGAGAAATAAACGCTGCGCCTGCTTCACCTGCAGCAGGCTTTGTGGGTCATTGTGGCCGCGTGTTCCAAGAAATGCTGTAATCGTGTGTATAATTTCCCGGTATGCAAATGAGTTGAAATGGCCCCCCGCAGCAAGTGATGTCACAAGGGGGCATGGCTTTGTCAGGGTAGGGGACCCAATTACCAACAGTAACTGTGCACTGCCACCAGGTGGTGCTATAAAGAGCCAGTGTACTGGAGAGTAGTGCCAGGGCTAGGCAAGTAGGGTGGATGCCTGCTTCTGGGGTGCATACAAAGGAGGTGGCGGTACATAGGGAAGAAGAAATGCAATATCTGCGGTGCAGCAATGGGAAGTTTGAGGCTCTCAGGGAGGAAATGTTTTTATGCCTCTTGACTGAAAGGTTTATTCAAGATTGTTTAGTCCCTAGGAGCCTACAAGTTTGTCCTGTTGCATTCAAGTGAGAAAGAAGAACAAACAGAGAAATAAAAATGGAGAAATAGAAGGAAATAAAGAAGAGACTAGAAAGAGACAAAGGAAGAACAGACAGGGAGAAAGGGGGAAGAGAATAGGAGGGGAAGAAAGGGGGGGAGAAGAGACGGGGACGAAGCAATCATCTAGAAATAGACAAATAGAAATGTGGAGTAAAGAACAGGCAGCAGTGGACAGAGAGAGGGAAACTGAGGAAATTAAACAGGAAGAGGTAAACACAGAGCAAAGCAGACCTAGAAGTACAGGAAGAATGAAAAACAGAATGCAGTAGAAGCAGAGGAAGAGAGAGAAATAGAAATGAGTGGAGCAAAAGAAAGAGGGTTGGAGTAAAAGAAAAAAAACGAAATACGGTTTAGGGTTAGAGAGGCAAATCAAGAAAGAAAAATAGAAAAGCAGAGAGAAAAAGAAACACAGCAGCACTTGCAAAGAGGGACAAACAGAAACATCAACAGGGTTACCGAGTCACAGCAAGAAAGAAACATAGAAGTAAAGGTAACAATAGAGTGAAAGAAGGGGAAAGCACAGCAATAAAGACGTGCACAGGAAAGGACTCAAGGACACCCAAGAAAGACAGGAGCCAAAAGGAAGGGGGACAAGCAAGAGCATCTAAATTCTTTCTGAAGGTCTATTCCACAGTTCTTGCATCAATGCTTCTATCGACACCTCAGTAAAATGCATAAATGCAGCACACGCGGAGGCAATGACAAATAAAACCTCTAGCCACAGCGGTAAAAGTCCAATTTCCATCCGGAGCAGTACAAGGAAACCACGGAAGCCAATGCAAACACATGATAAAGCAACCAAATCCGTACGGAAACAAGAAAACACGTTTTCTACCTGTCACCTGTACAAAGTCTTGTGTCCTTTTGAAAGGACAAGCCAAAGGAAAACAGCACAGGGACAACACAATGCTCATCCACCGCACACAAACTCCATGTCACTGGCATCTCAACAGCTCTGCTAATACCCCTGCCCTCAGTGGTTCTCAGGAACAGGCCTCCCAGGAGTCTCCAGAAATCCTCCCACCGGACCAAAATCCCTGTCTCAAGGCAGTCAGCACACCAAGTTGTCCAGGTGGGACTGTGGCAGGAGGCGTAAGTGACCCGGAAACAGCCCATGCTTCCCAAAGGCAGCTGGGAGCTACAGGAGAAATAGACGGATGAACAACAAGCAGCCCATGGTGTCCCCAGGCACATGAGGGCTAGGGGAGAAACGTGAATGCCAGCTATGAGCAGCCTACGAGTTCCCCCAGGCAGCTGGGAGCTATGGCACAAACATAGATGGGACCTGCCAAAAGGCCACTTTCCCTGCAGTCCTGTAGACAGGGGACCGGGAACAAGGAGTACAAGGAACACAGAAATCAGCCTTCTAGGTGGACGGGCACTACCGGCAGCCACGTGCTCAGGCCTCTCCCCAGGCCCAGCTACACTGGAAGGCAAAAATGAAGCCCAAGGCCACGAGGGACCGCAGGGAACCGGGATTCCCTGCAGACACGGACACCCTTCATGTGCAAAGCGTGTGAAAGCAGGGGTGAAAGTGACTAGGAAAGAAAAGCAGCAAGAGCAGGTGACCCAAGCAAGATGGCATGTGAATTGTTGTGCTGGCTTGAAGGCAAAACCAATGAAAGACTCCAAGTCAGAAATAAACCATTTAATAGGAGAGAAAAAAAAGTAAAATAAAATGAATCCAAACACATGCAGTGGTACAAAAGATCAGTGACAGAGTCAGCATCCAACCTGGCACTGTGGTGGCAGAAGTCCAGATGAAGCAGTCTTGTTGAAGCAGTGTTCCTGCAGAAAGCTCTGGTAGCTCTTGTCCTCTGGGAATGCAGTGGGTAAGGCTGCCTGTGCTGTCCCAATTACTAGATTAGATCCAGGTGTGAATGCTTGGCTCCTCCCCCTGGGCGGAGCAACTCACAGTGGGCTGATATCATTTAATCAGTCTTGTAACAGGTGCTTGACTGCCTATGAAACAGACATACCTCCTGGAGGGAATTATCTAGGAGTCATGCAGGAAGGCATAGATGGGCCAAGAACAGAAGAGAGTCTGCAGGCACGGGCCAAGGGAAGCAGGGCACAACTTAGTTTCAACATTTCATGTAGATGGTGATAGAATACATACTTGGAGCATGTTATAAATAAATTCTATTCAAGTAATCTATGTTTTAGTTACTTAATTGTTAAGTAATTCTATTAAGATTGTTAATGCTAGTTCAGTATAAAGAATTTGCCTTATTCCTGTTTTAATACTGATTTATCACCTTATTTACTTGTTTGTTAATTAAGAATTCACCTTATTACCTGTATCTCTGCTCCCATTCGCCGGATAGTGTCTGACTATGCAAATAAAAAGAACACTGGAATTCTGGGAACAGCTCAAGAACAAGAGACTCTGAAAAGCAGGGAGCCAAAGTAAAATCCAGGACTGTAGTCACATTTTAGACTAGTGCAAGAAGTACGGGGGTCCGCCGGAGCAGCTTCATTTAGTCGCCGTGACCTGAGAAGGAGTCCCCCATCGCTGGATGACCCCTGATCAGCGACACGAAACGGACTCCCCGGCAAGGGGAAAAAGCCCGTGAGGGGGGGTGGGAGTCCCCAGCTTTGCTGTGAAGTGAAGCTGTGTGTACCTCCTCCTCCATGTTGCCAAGGGAGCAAGCAAGCTCTCCCCCAAGGCCAAGCTTGATAATAAAGAAACATACAAAACAGCAAGAGTTTCTGACTCTCTTTTTCTCCAGAACAGAGCACATCTTACATTGTAACCTAGGGCAATGGTGACGTTTAAAATTCGCTACACCTGCTTGGAGGGAGGTGAATTGTATAGAATACCTCTGTGAGAAAAAGCAGATGTGTGTAGGTGTCTGTGTGAGTTTGTATGTCTCTGTGTCTGTGTCTGTGTGTGTGTGTGTCTATGTGTGTGTCTGTATGTCTTTGAGACTTTGTGCGCCTGTGTGTCCACATGTGTGTGTCTGTAAGTCTGTGTGTCTCTGTGTCTGTGTCCATGTGTGTGTGTATGTGTGTGCCGGTATGTCTGTGTGTCCACATGTGTGTGCCTGTATATCTGTGTCTGTATGGCTGTGTGTCCCTGTCTATGTGTCTCTGTGCACATAGATGGAAGTGTGTAGAAGGTAGGTTATAAGAAAAACAGAAAAAGAGTGGGTGGGGACCAAAGTCATAGCTGGAACAATGGCACTGAAAACCAGCATGGTACAGACAGGCAAGAAAGAAAGGGAGGAAACAGGAGCAACAGAAACACCTCCACTTAGGCCTCTGCAACAAAGCTCAGCTAAGTGCTAGAGAAGCCCTAGGACAAGAAGAAAGGGAGAGCAAAAGAGGATACAAACTCACATTAGAGAAGGAGTGGAGGAAGAAAGAATATCTGAGCACGGTGATGGATCCAGATCCGGCTTCTTGGAAAATGGCATGGCTCAGGCTCTGAGGGAGGAAGGGAATAAATTTCAAAAGCTCTTAACAACATCCTGAGTGTTCCACAAATGCTTGTAGCAAGTGGCTGAAAGAGTCATGCTTGTGCCCTAGGACTTTGAGCAAGAATGCTGAATGTGCTGACAGCCCAAGGGCTTTGCACCCCATAGCCCACTTCCTCACGAACAGCTTACACCTTCCTTCCCCAAAAACCCCTTACCTTCCTCCGGCTGGAGCCTCCGCTGTTCCCTCGCCTGCCCTCCACCTGCTCCTCTTCCTGCTTGCTGCTGATGTCACGCCTTGCCCTCAAGCTGCCACCACCCGGCAGCCTTATGGCAAGTGCAGAGAAGCCCGGGAGGCTCTGTTGTACCCGAAGCATCGTCAAATGCTTCCCCAAAAGGAGCCCATACAGGTTCCACACATCCCAAAGACTGAACTCAATCACCAAAGCCCTCAGCACACAGCTTCCCGTAGTCTCGCTGCAACGGACAAGGCTCCCTGAGAGAGACGCACCCCTGCATCCAGACCAGTCAGGCCAGTTACTGGGAACCCCTGGGAGACAGGAATCCCCACGCTGCGCTGGGAGCGGCACCTTCCACTTGCACCTCCTCTGCAGTGATGTCCAAAACAAGTGGCAGGGCTGTAGGTGAGGCGATCCCTTCAGCTTAAATAAAGGCATTCCAGGAGCTCATCCGTCACCTGCCCTGATCATTTCAAACATCCGTGCAGTTGGCAAGTCAAAAGAAGCCTTCATTCCCTAAGGAAAAGAGCACACCACATGCTGGGACAGGAAATCACAAGAGGAAAAGACCTTGCAGGGATCAGAAACCACAGAACAAAACAAGAAAACAAAAGGGAGGGCAACAAGTGCAGCCTGCAACAAAGCTACAGGAAGTGAAAATGAAGCCATCTCACGGCAAGAACAGAGCAGGCAACAAGATCGAGTCCTGCTCTCATCCTTCACGCAAGGAAACAAAAACTGGGCCTGCCTCACACAAGGACCCAGGGGTGGGCAGTGGGGGAAAAGCACCAAAAAAACCCCAAAACCCACCAAGCAAAAGGAGGGCCTACGTTCACAGCATGGCTCCTGCACACTGCACTCTAGCGTCACCACAACACAAGCGAGGCAGGCGCATCTTGCACGTGGAGCACATGCAAAGCCAAAGCGCATGCTGCCACAAGCCCTTAGCTGAAGTAGGAAACAAAGGAATAGGAATAATCATATTAATAATAGTAGTAATAAAAAGAATAGTAATACTAATCATGAATGTAATAGTACTAAAAGAATAAAAACCAGAAGTAATAATAATAATGAAAGTAGCAATACTAATATTAAGGATAGTAGTAGCAGTAGCAGTAGTAGTAGTAGTAGTAGTAGTAGTAGCAGTAGTAGCAGTAGTAGCAAGTAGTAGGAACATAATAGTGAAATGATAGATTAGAAGTAATGATCATAATAACTAAAGTAATGGTAATGTTAGTAATTGTAAAACAATAGTAGTATAACTATATTAATATTTCTAAATATTATATGTATAGGTGTATATTTGTACATATTACAAGTTTATATATAAGTAATTATATATAGGACATATCACTATATGTAATTATATACTAAATAATTAATTATATATAGAAGTATATATTTGTTATTAAAATTACATATGCAATATATTATATATATTATATATATACACACTAATAATGTCTTACAGTATTAGTGGTAGTTATGACAATATCAATAATAAGAAACTGTAAATATATTAAGTGCTTAGTATTTAAAAATGAAACTGATACTAGTAGGAGTAGTAATAAAGTATAAATGAAAATCTACTGTAAAAATTAGTAATAGGAACAAACCCAATACTATTAGTAATATAGATACAAATAATCAATAAGCAATAGTAACAACATCATGAATGAATAACAGGAATAATGAAAATAATTATAAATAACAGTAATCGTAGTGATGATTAAAAATAATTTCAAAAATTATCAGAATGATAATGAAGAAATAGTCATAAAAGTAGGACTAGTAGCATTAGTAGTAATACAAGTAAAAGCAGTAATAGTAATCCTAATCATCCAAAACACAGCCCTGGGTGCAGATTCACTACTCAGCGGCCCATGCACACAGAACTACAACAGGCCTAGATCATCTTGACACCTGACAGCACCCCAGACAGGAGTGCTGCACAGATCCCAAATTCTCCACTCAACACATTCATTTCCTAGCTGAGCTGCAAGGGAATATCCTGTGGGCAAGGAGCAGCAAGGCATGCCAAACCCACATGGCCGTGTCTCCTTGCTCAGCTAGAATGCACATGTGTACACTGTCACCCAACTTTTTCCTTAAAAAAGAAAGGTAGGACAGGTTAGCCACTGCAGAATAAAACCAGAAACCTTCAGTTGCAGGGACTCCTGCAGTGCTAGGAGACAGGACTGTAAGGAAAAGGGAGACCTAAACCAAGTCATGGTGCATTTCTCACTTGGCCACATGGACAGCAACTATATAAAAGCTCATGTCTCGTGATCAGTCCTGAGAAGCAGAAGCACAAGCACTTGGCAGGAAAAGGAACATGACAACTCACCTGGCAGTGCGGAATCTCGGACAAACTTTCTCCACGGAGCTCTCTGTCCGTTTCTCTTTTGGAAGAAAGGAGAACAGATGTCTGCAAGGGAAAAAAAGAGAAAAAGATGAGAGGCCACCTACGAGTCCTCATTTCAGCTAGGAAGAGAGATGAAAAGGCAGCATTGCTCACTTCTTAGCTGCTCCCTGCATCCACTTGGAAGAGCATGCAGCACCTGCAGACAATCTCCTCCCTTCACAAGTAGCACAGATGCACGAGGTGTTCGGACAAGCAAACCTGGACAGGAGCACTGTGGCCTGCAGGATTTTCTCCCCTCAAAACCACACCTTTGGGGACTTTTTCCCCAAGGTGCTGAAAGTTCCAGTTTGGAACCACGCAAAAGAGACTGCTCCTTTGCACTGAAATGGGAACAAAGCATAAATGCTAACCTAAGATGATTGCCCTTACCTTCTTGAGGAACACAGACACCTGGATGTTAGCAACATGAAGGACTTGTGGATCTTGCTCTAGGTCCTCTAAGAAATCACCAAATCACTTCTACTTAGAAAGAAGGTCGTGCAGCTGCCCCCTTTTCTCAAAACAGCATTTCTGTTCACTGGAGTGCACTCAGGTGGCCACTTGCCCCAATAGAATGCTTCTCCAGCACTTCTTTGAACACTCTTTCTTATGTGTGCAGCCACCGCACCGAGCTGCTTTTCTAAGATCGACAGCAGACACAGCAAGATACAGACTCCTCCCTTTGCATTTCTCCCAGCAGCAATTCATCTGCAACTGAAGGGACCCCCCAAGTGTGGCAGCCTTGCAGGCGAGGTCTCGCCAGCACTGCCACTGCTTCCTTCTACCAGCAAAAGCTGGGCTGCTGAAGCAGCAAGTGGAATGCACCTCCAGCAGTAGCCGAACCTTTGCAGAACAGGCAAAACAACTAGTAAGCATTCAGCCTTCTACTTGCTTCTGCTAAGTTGAATCTCAGCATTTAGGACTGTGACTCTCTCAGTCTGCAAATGGACTCCTTGAACAGGGATGTTCCCCACCTGACCCTATCTCTTTCACACATCCCTAGTCTCTAGGTTGCTAAGTAGACCTGCAGCAGAAGGCACTGCTTCATGCCTAGCCTCTGCTTTTTGTCCACCAGGGTTCCCAAATGAAACCGGATCACCTCCGCAACAGAAGCATTTCATAGAATGCTACGTGGCGAAAAAGATCACTTGGAACAACTAAATCCCTTCTTTTCCTATTCAAAGGATAGGTGGTATAGTAATTAAGTGAGGATCGAGTCTTAGAAATGGACAAACCACAAGCCAAGGGGTTACCTAGCTGCCTGGTTCAATCCATACTGCCTCTTCTCTTACTTGCAGGCAGCTCCAGTTGTCTGCAGAGATGCTATCAGAAAGTCAAATCCAAAGTCCATCGGACACCTGCTCTAACCCCGTCGATAACACTTTCATGCAGGGGCTGCACTTAGGATGCTCTGTGTGTGTGTGTTAGGAACACATCCGGTCTGAGACTCATGAAAAACACAACTGAAAATTCTGAAATGAGTTCAAACTTTTGTACAAGCTGCCTCTCATCTCCCTGGGATGGTAGGCCTCCCTTCAGACAAGAAGTTCCACTTATGCAGGTGCTCTCAGGAACCGCAAGCTGTCATGGCCAGGATTTCACAGGACCGTCCAGAATGAAAGCAGAAAAAAAAGAGCAATCTGCTCTTGCCACCAGCAATTCGCTGGACTCTCCGGGACACCTTCAGAGATAGACCTTGAAGTGTGTAGGGCAACTTCTACCTAGCCAAAATCCCAGCCCTCTTCCTAAATGCACAGGATTCTCATGGGAAGATGTCAAGGGTTAGTACAGTTTAGTTTTTTAAGTTATAAAAGAATGTGAAGTAATTCTCCAGGTCAAGACCTGGGAATTGCTTTAGAAGACACAGACACCTATTACAGAGTTAGTGAGATTACTGACATCTCTTCTGACCACTGAAATTGTTGGCTGCGACTTTGGGAAGTACCATAGAAAACCCTGTGATGTTCTGTAGGTGGGTGCTACTTTCTTTTTCCTTTACCTAACGAGAGACAGGTAACATCGAGCTAGGCCGGCTGCTCCCCCCTTTTGGGTGGGGGAGCTGGCCTGAGGCCTGGCCTGATTCCATCGGCTCTCAGGTGAAGGGCAATGGGAAGGAGAAGTTGCTATTTTTTAACAGCTACTGTCTTCAGACTCCTTTACAACAGGGAAAGATCTCTCCTAGGCCCTGGTAAGATTTGTTACCACCCTTCGGGCTGAAGCCACCCCAATTGACACTGACGGCTGGGCTGAGAAGGCATGGATGATCCTGCCTAGTTTTTTAGGAATCTAGACTGCCCAGGTGCTCCCGTCTCTGATGTTTCTGTGAGTTCTTCCTCCCTCATCAGCTCTGCCTTGAACATGCAATACCACGAGCCACAGAGGGAAGAACAGAGAATCCAAGCAGATTTAACTCTTTCTTAGCAGCAGGAAGCTTCCAGAGCTCAGCTCTTCTCTCAGAGAGTAAGAAAGGACAGAGTGAACATAGAGAACAGCAGGATGAAGTCAGTAAAGCAAGACCAATAAGATTATTGGGACAAAGAGTTGAAGAGTTCCTTGTTCTATTCTAACTGGAGCCATGGAAATGAACTGTATCTGTAGGTCATGCCTTAAAATCATGAGAAAGATATGCATTTAGGGACATGATTGTTTGAATGGATGTGTAAATTTAAGCAAAGGTGTTGGTGATGAACGCAGGAATAGCCTATGCTATGCATCAACACAAATAAAGATGACAAGCCCCCTGCACCAGTGAAGAAGTGAGAAGATATCTCTGTACTTGGAAGTGAAGGATCCTTTGCTTTAGAGGTAGTCATCTTTAAAAAGTGACACCCCAGGATGCAGAAGTCTAAGACCTATGACCCAGAAGCAGCTTAGGAAAGTGCTCCTCGGAGAAGTCACTGTCATAAATTAGTACAGTTTAGTTTTTAGTTATAAAAAAATGTAAAATAATTCTCCAGGTCAGGATCTGGGAATTGCTTTAGAAGAGACAGAGACCTATCAGAGAGTTAGTTAGGATACTGACATCTATTCTGACCACTGAAATTGTTAGCTGCGACTTTGGGAAGTACCGTATAAAAACCCTTCATTTCCTGTAAGTAGAGTTTTTTTCCTTCTTCCTTTGACTGAAGAGAGACAAGTAACATCAAGCTAGGCCTGCTGCTCCTCCCTTTTTGGTGGGGGAAGCTGGCCTGAGGCCGGAACAGATTCCATCGGCTCCCGGGTGAAGGCGGGGAAGGAGAAGTTGCTGTCTTGTGGCGGCTGCTTTCTTCAAGTTTCCTTAGACCAGAGAGGGATCTCTGCTGGGCCCCTAATAAGAGCTGTAAGCACTGTTTAGGCCGAGGCTACCCCAATTTACACCGAGGGGTGGGCTGAGAAGGCGTTTATGATCTTGCCTGAGTTTTTTTCCTAGACTGCCCGGGTGCTCCTGTTATAAATAAATTCTATTCAAGTAATCTATGTTTTAGTTAGTTAATTGTTAAGTAATTCTATTAAGATTGTTAATGCTATTTCTGTATAAAGAATTTGCCTTATTCCTGTTTTAATACTGATTTATCACCTTATTTACTTGTTTGTTAATTAAGAATTCACCTTATTACCTGTATCTCTGCTCCCATTCGCCAGATAGTGTCTGAATATGCAAATAAAAAGAACACTGGAATTCGGGGAACAGCTCAAGAACAAGAGACTCTGAAAAGCAGGGAACCAAAGTAAAATCCAGGACTGTAGTCACATTTTAGACTAGTGCAAGAAGTACGGGGGTCCGCCGGAGCAGCTTCATTTAGTCACCGTGACCTGAGAAGGAGTCCCCCATTGCTGGATGACCCCTGATCAGTGACGCGAAACGGACTCCCCGGCAAGGGGAAAAAGCCCGTGAGGGGGGGTGGGAGTCCCCAGCTTTGCTGTGAAGCGAAGCTGTGTGTACCTCCTCCTCCACGCTTCCAAGGGAGCAAGCAAGCTCTCCCCCAAGGCCAAGCTTGATAATAAAGAAACATACAAAACAGCAAGAGTTTCTGACTCTCTCTTCTTTTTTTTCCAGAACACTCCAATTTCTAATGTTTCTGTGTGAGTTTTTCCTTATCAGCTCAGCCATGAACATCTAACAGGACAAGCTACAGAGAGTGAGAGACAAAAACGCCGAGCAGACTGAACTCTTTCTTAGCAACATGAAGCTTCCAGAGCTTAGCCCTTCTCTGAAAGAGTCAAGAAAGACAGAGTAAACATAAAGAACAACAGCATAAAGTCAGTTGCAAGAGTGAAAAGACTATTAAGACAAAAGGTTAAAGAGTTAGTTGTTCTATTCTTACTTGAGCCATAAAAATGAACTCATTCCTGTAAATCATGAAAAAGATATGCATTTGGGGATATAATTGTTTATAGTATAAATTTAAGCAAAAGTTTTTGTGATGGACTAAGTCATATCCTATAAAATGCTTAAACAAAACAAAAAAAAAAAAAAAAGAGAAGCCCCCTGTGCCAGTAAAGAAGTGAGAAAATATCTCTGTACCTTAAAGTAAAAAATCCTTTGCTTTAGAGTTATTTATCTTTAAAAGGTGACACCCCAGTATGCAAGGGGACCCTCCAACTACTCCGCTCAGAGGCCACAAGGAGACGCACTCCTCACAGCCTGTCTAGGACACCACAATGACACAGGGAATGTCCTTACAAACTCTAAATAGGCACATGGGGTGATGCAGGCATTTGGGAAACAAGGGCAACAAGGAGGTGGAATGAAACTGCAGGGGAAACAAGACACTGCAGCAAAACTTCAGCTCTCACCTCACCTAGCAGAGGGGCTGATCTCAGCAAAAAGGCCAGCCAGAAAATATTAGAAATAAAAAGACACCTACCCAACAGGGGACTCAGAGGAGGCCGTAGGAAGCCAACAGGCTGACAAGCTCCAACAGATGCATGGTGGCCAGACAGCTCTCACATTTTCCCCTTCCTTCAAGGAACGGCATCACGGGCAGGCAAACTCTCTTTTTCAATGGAAGAACTTGACACGATGAAAAAAAAGAGTGGGGTTAGGCACAGGAAAAACACAGGCTTTGGTTTCAAAGACATGGTAAGCAGTAGCTGCAAAAAGCTCTGGCCTTACCCTTTGGAAAACAACCCCATCCAGGGACTCGCTGGGGCTCCTCACAACACCCACAAGCCTCCCTACAAATGCCTGCTGCTCTGCCTCTTTGCACCCTGCCAAAGTAAATCATGGAAGGGGCTTAGACAGCTGCTGAACCCAAGAACACAGGGACAACAACACTTGCCAGGGAACACAGGGAGGCCTTGGCCTACACGTGCCTTCCGGACGTGCCAGGTGCATTGTACCAAAAGGCCCCCACTGACAAAGTTAAAAGACCACCCGGTCATAGCATGTGAGGCAACAGGGTGGACACAGGCATCACCAGCCCTTTCAGCCCCAAAGGGAGCAGGGATCAAAGTAGCGCTGCAGCAGACAAGACCAAGCTAGGACTTCACACAAGCCATACACAGAGATAGGGGTACTCATGGCACAGGAAAAATCCTTCAAGGACTTAGGATAGCTCTAGGGAAAAGTCATAAGCTGCCTATCATACCCTGGCATCCCCAGACTTCCAGCCAGGGGCACAAGACAAATGGAGAAATAAACACACACACCGTTAGAACCGAGTTCTACAAACATAGGCACTGCCGACACCTCTTGCCACTGCCTTGAGCAAAGACAAGAGCTACACCTCAGGGGAAACATGCAATCATCTCCCTTGCAACACAGCCTTGCCATGCCTTACCCATACAATCACCAGCCCAGTGGAGGGGGAGAGGCAAGGGACATCTCTTTCACTTCCTCACAGGCACAGAGGGGTTCTCCTCTGCATCTCTGCTCAAGCATCTCATAACAGAAACAGGACGTAGTCAACCACAAATAGCCTCAACTCAAAGGCACACACAAATACAAACCACCATGTCTCCAAATGCACATCTTGACCGTGACTTAAAAGAATCATGGAAATAAGGCAGTATGTTTTGAGTACCTCAAAAAAGAAAGAAACAACCCACTCTTTAACAAATCCTCTGTCTTTAGGAATACCCTCCTTACTCCATGGCGTTTCTTCTGGATGGTCACTTTGTCCTTTTCTCTCTCAGAGAAACACTAAAGTGGAAAACCTTCATAACACCAATGACATGGGAAAGCTGCCTAAAGGCTTCCCACACTAGCTCACAGTAGCACAGTTCAAGCCAACACTAAGAAATAAAAAGTCATGCAGAAACATGGCACATCACACCAACCAAGCGGTCAAAAATCATAAAAACAAGATCATCAAGGCCTCTTTGGCCCATCCCTCCATGGCCATCACACAAGCTCAGCCTAAATAGTACCCAGAGCTATTAGCAGGGGCCAAGCAAAAAAAATCTCAAGGTCTTTGCAGCAGGGTGACAAAATAGGTGCTGCAAAGCAGCCACCTCTCCTTACCCCCCCACCTGAGAGCAGATAGAATCCAGCCTGGCCTCAGGCCAGCATGCTCCCTAGAATGGGAGGTAGAGACCAGCACACACAAGTCAGTGTACCTATGTGTCTCTGGCCAAAGCAAAAAAAAAAAAAAAAAAGGCCAAGGAAGAGAATAATTTGGAACAATTGGGTATTTTAGGAAAATCAACAGAATAAGTTGCTGAAATTGCTGAACGACGTAGGGAAGCTTTGTTCTCACTGAACACAAGCCACATCTGAGACAAGATAGCTCAGATTCAGTAACGCCTTGCTTGTCAGCTTTATGTGGATGGAGCTAGGCCTGTCATGAAATCCAAAATGGGGTCAAGGGCACACAACATAGCTAAAGACTTCCTGCTCAAAGGACCCATTCGATACACAAAACTTTAAGTTATAACATGGGTCACCAATGCATTCAACAGGTAGAAAGGTCAGGACCAGGAAGATTCATCTTCCTCATTTTCAGGGACCCCCTCCCACCCACACATAGATCCACCACTCATTTGAGGAAACAAACACCACATGCTTCAGAGCCTTTTTGCCAAGGAACATACAAAGGGAGGAATGGGAGGTGACGGGGAGGAAGATGTATTGGGATCTGGGGTATTCAACAGATCTGTAAATACAAAGCTTTAAAAGAACCTCTGAATGTCACAGTGTATAGGAGGGAAAGAGGCTGTGTACTGCTCGGCCATCATAAATGTACGCTTGCTAACTTTCTGCAAGGAAAAACTAGACTAGAGTAAGCCATAACAACAGTCTTGCAAAACCACTTAGGGATGGAGGCTTCATAGCCCAAAAACAAAACCAGAAAGCACTGAGAAAAACCACACCAGGAGGGAGACATAGAGCCTGAAGGCCTTTCCAAAATACAAGAGTTATTTGCACACAAATGCCTATGGTGCAAAGAGACCGGCATCTCCTGGTGAAGAGTGGATCACTTCACCCATGGGCTAGAAAGTTTCCCTACTATAAAAGAACAGCACAGGTAGTAACAATAACATGACAACACATCACCCCCCCGGTACAGAGTAGTAAAGAAGAGGGATTCAGACCCATGGTCCCCGTGGCATCACACAACTATGCATAAAAGCTTTAGGGATCCCCTGGCAGTGACGGACACCCTGGCACACCCAAACTTCAGGGGGACAGGAGAGGATGAATGAAAAGACTCAAACGGATGAAAGAAAGGAAGGACAAAAAGAGAAACGAATGGCCTTCAGGGTCTAGCCCCCAACCCTATTGACACAGCGTGACACAAGTCCAACATGGGGCTTCACCACAGGAAAGGATGGAAGGACTCCCCTTCCTGCAAACCCCATACCTCACTGCGAATGGACTGCAACCACAGGCAGAGACACAACAACATCCAGAGACAATTGCAAAAACAAGAGCACATCTTAAGAGTCTCTCTGACTCAAACCTCTCCCTAACATACAGATGTGCACTTCATGAAAAAAAGGAGAGTAGCTTCACATTCAATCTTGACAGCTTACCCCACAAACATCTACATTCACAAGGCCCTTCAAGGTCCCGTGAACAACTCGCACCACAGTGGGAACTCCACAACAGGACTGGACACACAGGACCAGGAGTCAGAGGGCCATGACCACCCCTAAGTTGCCTGTCAGGCTCACACGTTGCAACGCCCTCACACACTTCCTCCAAGCAAATGATCACTCAGGATACACACACCCTTCAAGGAACTTTCAAAACGCAACCAAACACACCTCAAGGACAGAAAAAAAATACAGAGGGAGCACCCATTTGCTAATGAGAGTCAAAAAACAGACTCATTAAGTTAGAACCACATTCAGGAGTTAGACGTCAAGCAAAAGGCACAGTGGGTAAAAAGAAAGGTCAAGCACATTTGTGGATTATGGGGTTCACAGCATCCAGGTGGAAGGAATACAAGGGAGTTGACAAGTGCCATGACCCAAGGCAAGAAAGGAATAGCAGCACTTTTCTGGGCTGGGTGAGTGGCTGGGGTACTAGACAGCATGGACAGAGTATTTTTGAAGAACAGACAGCGGTCATGTCATGGTAGGGACAGCAGGGGCCATCAAAGCTTTTAAAAATGACAAATGGAGGAATGCCCCACACTTAGCTCTTCTGGGCACAGAAAACAAATTTCAACTCCATGCACATGTTAATCAGAGTCATTGTCAAGGAATTTTAATACAACAGCAGGAGGGGAACAAAACAGGCCTAGTGCTGCTTTTTCCAAACCCTTCGACACCCTGGCCAGGGCCTGGCCCCAGGCTCTGCAAAACTCAGTGCCTGATCTGCACTCCATTCTTACAAAATGAATTCTGTTTCATGGAGCAGGAGCATTTCAGTTTGAAAATGGGCACAGGCTTGAAACCACACTCCTGCTCAAACGGCCCTTAAGAGGAAGAGGTGGGGGCGGGGGGGGAAATAAACCCAGAACTCCATTCAGCTACATCTCCAGACCTAAGCTAGAAAGGAGGCAACACATATGCCAGGGCCTGAGAGAGAAAAAGGGGTGCAGGCCTGGCCCTTCAAAGGTGCGATGGACAACAGCCTGCATCATAAACAGAAGGCCACAAAAGAAAGCAGGGGAGAACTGGCAAGGGGACCCTCCAACTATTCAGCTCAGAGGCCACAAGGAGACGCACTCCTCACAGCCTGTCTAGGACACCACAATGACACAGGGAAATTTTTTTATTACTAACTCAAAGGAGGCACATAGGATTATGCAGGCAGTCAGGAAACAGGGGAAACAAGGAGCTGCATGAACCTGCAGGGGAAACAAGGCACTTCAGCAAAACTTCAGCTCTCACCTAGCAGAGGGGCTGATCTCAGTAAAAAGGCCAGCCACAATACCTGAGAAATAACAACAAAACCACACGCTTCTTCAAAATCACCTGAAAACCACTCGACACAAAAAAAAAATTGGAAAAATTTTTAAAAAAGGCAGTGAACAAACACCCCAGCCTCCACCACACAGCCAGGGAAATCCTAAAGCTCTCAAAAGATTCCACAACCAGAAAATACACACTACAATCCAACAAACCGAACAAAGAAACCCCTAGCCTACGAGAAACGAGGATACAATTCCAAAGATCACAAAATTCGAACAAATCGAGGACATCACACCACCTCAAACCCACCAAAAACAAACTCCACGCACTCACCACCATCAAAGCCGCTACCAAATAAAGAAAAACCTCTCCACGTACCTCAAGCGACTTACACGACGGCAAACCCGACAAAACAACCTTGCCGAAATGGTGGCTTTTTCGAAAAATTTAGAACGCCGCTCCTCCACCAGACAGGAGGGACAGGGGAACCCAGGACTTTCCACCGTCCACCACGACTCGCTGCGCCCGGCCCTTTCAGTCCTGGGGACACCACACCACCGAACACATGCGCACTGCCAGGCCGGCCCCGGCTCCCCTGCCCCCCAGAAAGGGACCGCGACTCCCAGGGGCAGAGCCGCCCCCTCTCCCTCCCCCACACAGCGCTGGGAAACCGACGAGCCATGAGCACCATGTGTACATACTGAGCATTCAGCGCCTGCTTGCCAAGCTTCCTACGCACTGCGGCAACGGGAAAACCACCCCCCACACACACCCTTCCCAGCGCCAGGAAACCTGCCCGAAACGAGCCATGGGCACCACGTGCCTACGGCGCCAGGCTACCGTGCTTCCTTCTCACCAACACGAGCTGCCACACCCGCGCTGCCAGTCCCCAAAGGCATTCTCACTGCCGGCGCCAGACCCACCCCCCCTGCCCGTGCGCCATGTGGCCGGGACAACCTGTACCTCCTGCCTCATATTCACCGCCGCAGCACCGCGCTTTATCGCTTGAATGGCAACTGGAAAACCACCCCCCTTCCTCCCTGTGACAAGGTGGGAAAACCCACCTGCCTGCCCGCCAGACCCCATGGCCACCCCGTACCTCCACCTTCACCTCTACCACACCACTGCCAACACCGGGCCACCCCAAACACCTACGCTCTCCAGGGCCGAGCCTGCCTCCCACCAGGGAAGCCGCTCCTTCCCCGACAACCCTCCCCACCCCCGCCCCCCGCCCTGCGCCTCCAAGCTCAGGGAGCCACGCTGCTGCCTGGCCTCTGTCCCCAGAACGCACGTGGCTGCTGGGACACGCATGGCTCTCCGTGCGGCGGCTCACACCGCCACGCCTCTGGAATAACGAAATGAAAACACGCCCTCCCCACAAACCCACGCTCACTCACCCGATGCTGCTGCCTCACACAAAGCTCTGGCCCTTCGGGCCACGCCCGCTGCCCACTCCAGCCCGGCGGCGGTGGAGCCTCTTCGGGGGCTGAGACCATCCCGGCAGCCAGTCGCCTTGAAAAAGGCGCCCGATGCTCCGGACAGACACCAACACTCTCAGTGATCGCTCTTTTATGAGACTTGCCGGGGCAACTGACCCACGAGGCTCTCCGTGCGCCTGCAGGCACAGCTGCTCCATCGGCTCAGCGCTGCTGCTTCTTCACGGCGAGCTCTGTTCAGGCAGCGCATGCTCCTGCACGCTCTGGAACCCAGGACCGACTACACGTACAACCCACCCCGCCGCGCTGCTTATACAGGGAACGAGATGGCGGTCTTTGACACTCGGACCAATGGGGTGAATGAATTTCAAAATGACCAGTCAGGCAAGGATCCAAAAAGGACCAATGGGGAAACGGGAAAACGACCGACTGCAGAAATAACCCACGGTGCCCTACGTTTCCCCCTTGGCCTTGTGCTTTCCCGTGCCTCAGCTGGGTGGGCTCTGGGGGTTTTGGCGTTCGGAAGACCACCTCAAAATCACACGGATGCTGGCCCTTGCTGCTTTTGCAGGGCACAGGGACACGTGCGCTCTCGGGGAAGGCACCCAGCCTTTCCTGCCTCTCTTCTTACCCCTTCAGCTCTTGTCTAGGGGCCTGGGAAGGCTCTGGCTTTGGGACATCACTTATGGGGTGCTGCTCCTGTGGCAGGAGGTGCTGCTGCCCCTGCATCCCTGCCCAGGGGGGAGATGGACGCACCAGGGGGATTTTTCTTTGAACGCCTGCTCGGGGCTGCAATGGAAAAACTAAAACCCTGCAGGGAAACCTGGCCCAGTTTTTCAAAATGCTTACTTCACAGAGTGTTGGATAGGCCAAAGTAGCTGTACTGTGGAGGTTACTGAAGAAGGCGCTTCGCCTACACCTTGGAAAAAACAAGGTGGGGAGAAACAACTCTTCCCTTTCTGTGCCCGGCTCATGGGTGAATGGATTTCAATCATAAAATGGCCATGAGATTCCCCATCGAGTTGCAAAGAGTTTGTGAGTGGAAGACGACACGGACGCAGTTTTTCAGAAATGTCCGTTATTGATGCTAGATAAAGTATTCTTTTTCAAACCGTTCAAAAATCCTAACGCCAGGACAGGCACGTGCTGCAGAAAGGGAAGGGAAGCAGGCTTACAGGGCTGGCAAAAGCAGGCAGAGACCTCACTTAGACATCAAATGGGGACTGCCAAATGCCTCCTGCTAAGGGACATCAGGAACAGGGGAGGGTGAATTGGCATGCCCATGGAAAAGGGACACTCTTTCTTGCTAAGGCCATGGGCCAGCAAAGGGATGTCTGCCACCTAAAATTCCAAGCGGAAACCCTTACCTGCTTGCTGACGGGAGAATGGCATCGTGCAAGCAGACCCCCATAAAACACAAAAAGGGAGGCTTAGGGTTGCATGATGGACTAAACTTGGAGAAGAGCAACTTCTTCTCTCCACCTGTCATGGTTCACCTGCTCTGCTTCACCTTGACAGCCGACATCCACCATCACTTCCTGAAAAGAACGGCAAACAACAATGCTGTGACATACTCATACTCATACACCACCCCAGCAAAGACAAATGCTGACTTGCCTTCACAGAGGAACCCCCTCACGCAGGATGGGGCGCTCTGCTACCCAATGAATCCATTTGCATCTGATACAAAGTCAGGAAAAAAGTCATGCTGCTGCAGGGGAACTTGACAGCGACAGACACGTGGTGACTGTTCTGGAAAAAAAAGACAGAGTCAGAGACTTGCTCTTTTGTATGTTTTGTTATTATCAAGCTTGGCTCTGTGGGAGCCCGCTTGCTCCCTTGGCAACGCGGAGGAGGAGGTACACGCGGCTTCGCTCCGCAGGGAAGCTGGGACTCCCACATCCCTCTCAGTCTTTTTCCCCTTGCCGGGGAGTCCGTTTCGCTTCGCTTATTGGGTGTCATCCAGCGATGGGGGACTCCTTCTCAGGTCACGGCGACTAAATAAAGCTGCTTCGGCGGACCCCCGTACATTTTGCGCTAGTCTAAAGTGCGACTTCAGTCCTGGATTCTACTTTGGTGCCCTGTTTTTCAGAGTCTCTCGTTCTTGAGTTCCCAGAATTCCAGTGTTCTTTTTATTTGCGTATTCAGAGGCTATCCGACAAATGGGAGGGCAGATACAGGTAATAAGGTGAATTCTTAATTAACAAACAAGTAAATAAGGTGATTAATCAATATTAATCCACAGGAATAAGGTAAATTCTTTAAACAAAACTAGCATTAACAATATTAATAGAATTACTTAACAATTAAGTAACTAAAACAGATTATTTGAATAGAACTTATTTATAACAGTGGCAACTGAGGAATGCCCTCTACACCACAACTCCACTTGACATCACCCATTTCAGGCCCCAGGGCAATAGACTCCGAATCTGTGTTCATCCACTGCACACCCCAGCATCTAAACCCCACCGTGGGGTGCTTGGCCCTTCCTCTGCAGGGCCCCAGGATCCTGGGGCCTCCTTGCTTGCAGCTCACAACATCTTAGGATTCCATGCTCCTGCATGGAAATATCTAGGCATGGGAAGCAGATGATCATTTACAGGCCTCACACTTCCCTTCAACTTTAGGAAAACCTCATGGCCTTCAACGAACACAACGCAGGAATTGCAAGGTGGCCTGGTGCCCAATCCACTACTGCTTCTGGATGGCAGAGCAGTTCCTTCCCAGCACCTTTCCCTGGCTGCCATGACCACAGACACCTTCTCTGTGCAGCTCAAACTGCCACAGAAGCCCAAAGAAAGAAGATAAAAGATCAATTCATGTCTTTCTATGCTGGGGAGAAGGAGGGAGGTGTAATAGCCATATTTCCTTTACAACAGTAGACCCATTTTTTCATGACCTTGACGATCAGT
This sequence comes from Tachycineta bicolor, assembly GCA_025960845.1. Taxonomy (NCBI): domain Eukaryota; kingdom Metazoa; phylum Chordata; class Aves; order Passeriformes; family Hirundinidae; genus Tachycineta; species Tachycineta bicolor. The sequence goes on along the minus strand of JANEHK010000156.1, from coordinate 243,018 downwards.
GAAGGGCAGTAAAAGCTGATAAACTCCCTTATCAACTTATTAGCCACAGAGAAATTAAGTTTGACTTGAAATTAAGTTACTTAAAATCAAGTTTTGCTGCTGAAAATCCAACTGGGTGGTCCAGACCAAGGGGACCGGGTCTAGGTAGGTGGGCCCGTGGTTCTAGGTCGCTCTAGAACAGCGGTTCTAGGTGTGTGTGTGTCCAGAGCCCAGCAGCAGCACAGAGTCTATGCTTGCCTGCTGTCCAGGGCAGATCCAACACATCCAGGCCATCCTTAAAATGCGCCCCCCTGGAGGACTGAGGAGTGCTGAAAGAGGTAAGAAACACTGCCTCACCTGGTTTTCATGGCTGGGCCACTATCAGAGTGCATCAGTCTCCCTCTCCCCTGGAAGGGTAACAGAAGGATAAAATACATCCCAAAAAAATGCTTTCCACAGATGAAATAGAACATTTCAGGGTTACATCATCCAATACATTCAGGTTCTTGCTCACAGACTCCTGGGTGGGGGTGCCCTCGGCACAGGGAGTGAGTTTCTTGCCATGCTTAAATCACTGACACCAGCTACGGGAATTTTGTCATTTACTTAGACTCAGAGCAAGAAGTTACAAAAGGACAAGCTCATCATTGCACCTCAGCAGTCCTACCAAAGACCGCCGTGTTGATTTGGCACAGCCTGGTTTTGTGGTAGCAGCAGGGAGCCCACAGAGATGGCTTCTGGGAGAAGCTGCTAGAAGCTTCCACTGTGTCCAACAGAGCCACTTGCTGATAGCTCTGAAGATGGGCATGCCACCAGCCCAATTAGAAAGGTGGGTAAGGCCTCATGGTCCCATTGACAAAGAACATCAAAGCAGCCCACGGGCAGTGTGTTCCAGGGGTTGGGAGGTGCTGTGCCACAGCCCATCCCGGTGCGGCGCAGGGCAAGGCGCCGCTGCGGCCACCGCCAGCCCGGTGTAGCTGCGGCAAAGCAGACCTGCCCGGCCCCGCGGCCGGCTGTGCCCCAGGCAGGAGGGCCGGGCTGGCAGCGACAGCTTCTCCTCCAGCAACATGCACCAGGAGAGGCCTTAAACAGCGCCAGGGCCCCCATGGCCACCACTGCCCGCCCGATGGCCGTGGCAAAAACACGGTGAGTGACTCACCGACACGCGGCCTAAACCAGATCGACCTCCTGCTGCTGGGGGAGCCTGCAGGGATCTTTGAACTGGTGAAGCCTTTTAGCAGTAGCACGTATGAGCAGCAGCTTTTCTTCTAGTCAGAGGAGGGGAGGAAGCGAGAATGTGCTGGAAAACAACGTGCCGGCACCAAGGTCAATGGAAAAAGGGGGGACAAAGTGCTCCAAAGTGCTCGTCACAGCTGAGTTTCCTCTGCAAGCTGTCATGAGGACTGTGATGAAACAAGCTGTGGCCCTGTCACTTTGCATTAAGTCCACAGAGGATGCAGAGAACCACTCACAGCCCGGGGTTCCCACGCACGGCAAGGTCGGGCACGGGGGGGGGGGGGGCGAGCTGCTCTATGTCCACAGGGGTGGCAGCACTGCCCCGAAGCTCACCCCGGGCTCGAGGACAGGCACAGAACGGAGGCAAAAAAGAACGGGCCCAAAAATCCTCTAAAAGAAATGCCCCAAAAGACCCCCAAGTGCAACTACCACAACCGCCACTCACCAAATTTGTACCAAAAAAGCTTTGGTCGTAGGCTATATATCAAATTTTTAGTATTTATTATGTTTATATTTATCATTACCATTTCTGTTTTATATCCGTACCTATGTATATTATAGATATACATAGATATAGATAGATATAGATATAGATGTAGATATAGATATAATACACATAGCATGTAATAATACAGATTGTATTTATTTATATTACTGATATTAATTTTTGTATTTTACATTTCTTTTTTTTATTATTTATACTTTCCTATTTTTGTATTGATTTTTAAATTTTGTGTTTATTTCTTTATATTTCAAATGATATTTTAAATTATAGGAATTTATTAAACCAACACATCATAACAACATTTAAATAGAATTAAATTAGCCTGGCTTTCTAAAGCGTAAAAATTTAATTCTCATTAAAATAATATTGGCAGATTTTCTCTTTCTGTGTTTTTTTTCGGGGGGGGGGGGGGTTGGTTGGGGGGGGTTTTGTTTTGTTTTTGGGTTTTTTGTTTGCTTTGCTTTGGATTTCTTTGTTACTAAACAATGAGGTTTGGAGACTTATAGAATAAAAAATCTACTTTCTTTTATTGCTACTTCTGAAATGCTTTTGGGATTCTGGCTTTTACACCAGAATTTACTTTATTCCCTTTTGATGTCAAATAATTCTTGTGCATGTAACATATCATTTAAAGCCCATTTTATTTAAATTTGAAATTAATTAAATTTATTTGAGCCTATCATTTAAATGCCTATTTGGTATTTCTAAAGCATCAAAGAATTTATAAAATGATTATTTTTTCTCTGTGGACATGTTAGATTTTTTGCTTTGTCCTTGTAGAATCTTCTCTCATAAATAGAAGCGATAGTGCTTTTATTTACTGCCCTAATTTCCTGCAGTAAGCAAACACTGCATGTTCACTAATCATTCAGTGACAAAGGACATTGAGTACTGGAGCCAAAACTGGACGCATTTCTAAGCAGCCGCAGCATTTTGCTTCATTTTCTTAAATCGGTTTCAGTTGCAGAGCTTTGATCACATTGTGGTCTCCAATAGTTTTCCAAAGGGAGCAGTAAGAGGGAAAAGTAACCATTGTCATAACAAAATTTCAAATTAATCAAATCCTTAAATCCAATTCTGTAAACAAGGACTAGGAAAAGTCATCAGAAGTTACACCGTCTGAATTTAACCATCCCCTCATGCTTCTTAAAGAGGGAGGCAGAAGAATACACAGAGAATAGCTGGGGAGAAAAAAACCTTTTTGTTCTAAATGCCAATGGCAGGAAATAAACTTCCGCAACTAAGTTAGAACTGGAGAAAATGGTTGGATTCTTTTATTTTGTTGTGTTGTCAGTTTCATCAATACAGAAGAGTGTTTTTTAATAATCTTGTATGCAAAGTTCATTGCAAGACAGCCTTTCACCATGCTGACGAGAAGTTGCTCTTTCAGAAATGTTGTGGTATTTCAGTCATCTGGTATTTTTCAGCTAGATCAAAGCATGGTGTTTTGAATTGTCTTTTTTACAACTTTTTCAGGTATTTGGTCTTGCCCACTCTGCTGTGTTTTCTCCCTTTTTCATCTGCAGCCCTTATCCACCTGGCACTTGAGGCACAAACAAGAAAAGAGCCAGCATTATTTGGTTATATTGTTGTGTTGACCCTGCATTCACACACTGCCTTTCCGTATTTCTGGAAAGACAATAACTAATGTCTCGAGGGTGATCACCTGGCTGTACATTAGCTCGTGGTGCTCGAGAATTTTCTTCCTTAAAAATTTTTAGTATGTAGCTTAAGAGCCTGCTTAAACTTCTCTGGAAGCACTAAGAAGAGGGACGGGCAAATCCCAGCCTGTCTCCTGTAACTTTTTGAAAGCCCTGGAGCTCCTTTGAGCTTCTGAAATTTGCCTCAAGGGATTCCATTTGGTGATTTCCCTCTGCTGCCTCCTTCCCTTCAGGTTCCAACAAAAGGAACCACCTTGCCCCTGGACCTGGGCAGTGTCACTGGGTGTCTCCTGGATGCCAGCAGTGTCCCCTGCATGTCCTCTGGGTGTCCCCTGGATGCCAGCAGTGTCACTGGGTGTCCCTCTCTCATGCTGACACCTGCACAGGATCTCACCCCCCGGATTCCCAGTACCAGTGAACCCCACTGGGCTATCTGGCCCTCCCTGGCTGTATTGCTGCATTTTAATCCCATTTTTCTGGGTGGTTTATCATCTCTGCAGCCGTGCCCTGGTGATTTCCCACATGGCCTCACTGCTGACCCTCCTGGAGCATCCAAGGGAGAATTTTTTCCAGCACCCCTGAGAGATGAGGCAGCCAGGAGAATGGATTCAGGGTATTAGGCATGGTCTGTGCTCCAGCTGTGCTCACCTTCAGGCGCTGCCTGCCTGAAAACCTTTCACAAAAGGGTTTTCTGTTTATAAATAAATAAATAAATAAATAAATAAATAAATAAATAAATAAAATTAAATGCTGGTTTTAAGAGGGATTTTCCATCATAAATTGATTTCTGGTTATGGAGCTAAAATAAGAAATCCAGAAAAAAAAAAATTGGGGGAATTCAGAGGTTAAGGAAGTGCAGCAAGATGGATGGAGAGTGTGCTTAGTTCAGTAGCACAGGTCTGGTGTGCAGTGTTCCTCTGAGGGAGCAGCGTCCTGCCAGAGACGGGAGTTTCCTTCAGACCCATCTCTGACTCCTGCCTTCATCTTCTTTGTGGTACGGAGCACAGTGCCTCAGATTTCTGCATGGCAGGATTCTCCTTTTCTGTCTGTGATGTACAACTCCTCTCCCTGAAAGTACAAACCTGATGCTGGATTTATTTCTGTGTTTCACACCTCAGCTGAAGACATTTTTTCCTTCCCAGATTCCTGGTTGCAGACTGGAAGCTGAATTGCCCAGATCCCTCAGGAGCATTTTCCACATGGAAATGTATCATTATAGGGCATAATTTCCATTATCTGGCACTTTCTTCCAAGGAGTAACTGGGATATGGGTGGTTTGGGCGGACAATTCCCTTTCCCTGGGTTTAGCTTTGGCTTTGATTATTTTGTGTAGGCACCTAAAGCTGTAATTAGATTAATACCACAAAAGGCAGGGTCTGATATTTTCAAACACACAGAGTCCACAAGCAAAAAAAACCAGATTATGTCTTTCTTCAACAGCCCTTCTAGGGGCCTTTATTGTCTTTGGTGGGCCAATTTTTTTAAGTTTTATTTTTCAACTAGTTCAAAGAGCTGGAGTAAGCAGCAGCACACCAACTTCACCACCAGCTGGGAGTTGTCACTGTCCAGCACTGTCCCAGGTCAGGAGAAGAAAGCGGCCTGAGCCACAGTGCAGCAGCAATTCCTGGGCTGCCCGCAGCAGAACAGCCTCTGGAATGTGTTTGTCCAGGCTTGCAGGGATCAGTGCAGGCTGGGCTGCAGCTCTGTGGCCGGGGCTCTGCATTTGTGCCCCACACACCCCGCACATCCTTTCCACATCACAGCACTGTCCCCAGCCCCCCCAGGGCCACCTGGCCGGGATCATTGGTGTAGAACACAGTGACAACACTTCCCTTCCCATGGAGGATTACCTCCTAACTGTGCCCTTACTCCTGGAGTCAAAAGCAGGAGCTGTGCAGCTCAGCCACTTCTTTGTTTTGTTGCCCTTGTGAATTTTGGAGCTGGTTTGATGAGAGCAAAGCTTTGATACTGTCTAGAACACTTGACTTTCCTGTGCCTGCCCAATACCGTGATTAGGCTTCTTTATTTGATCAAAATGAGAAACCTACATTAAAGGGCCACGCCAAGTTCCTGTTGGCTTGATTGAAAAGAAAATAATTGTCAGATGTTTTCCCAGGGCTGCAACACTTACAAAATAAGCCCCACTCAAGCCTCAAGTTTAGCTTTTGTTGTGAGAACAACCGTAACAACCCATTTTAAACAATATTTTAGCAGAAAGAAGTTCAGACTTTCTGGATTTCAACAGAGCTGCAATCTTGCAGTTAAGAAATTGTTAGCCCTGCAATCGGGCATTTTTAACTGAATCCCTGCCACTGGCTTAATTATAGCAACCCTTCAGACACCCTGTGAGAAGCAGTGAAATCAGCCCTGCCACACCTCTCCCAGGCTGCCATTGGCTGCAGACTTGTTGGGCTTGGGCTGCAGTCAGAGGGAATTTCAAAGCAAGTCAGGAATGGATTTCCACCTGTTTGAACACCAGACTGGAGCCAGCGTCTCCCCAGAAACCCAACCTGCTGCATGAGGAAACTGCCAGAGAAGCTCTTCCCCTTCCCCTGTCACCTGCTGTGAGTAGGTGACTCTGGGAGCTCCTGGGCAGCAGCTGGAGCAGCTTTGGGGGCAGCAGCTGGAACAGGTGTGGGGGCAGCATCTGGAGGAGGTTTTGGGGCAGCATGGCTTGCTGCATGCTCCAGATCACCAGACTGATCTTCAGCAGCTTGGGTACAGTGGGCACCTTGGCAGCCACGGCCATGCCCCAGTGGAGGGTCTCTGCCTACGTGGATTGCAACATCATGGTGTTTGAGACCATCTGGGAGGGGCTGTGGATGGACTGCATCAGCCAGCTGGGCCTCAGGCTGCAGTACAAGTTCTATGACTTGGTGCTGCCGCTGCAGGCCTTCTGGGCCCTCGTGTGTGGCCGTGGGGCTGGCCATCTTCTTCCTCATGGCCATGGCAGACGTCACGAACAGCCAGCACGGCAAGCGGGGCCCCCGGGCCATCAGCATCTTCATCCTGGTGGCCAGAGTTGCCTTCCTGCTCACAGGCACCCTGGTCCTGATCCCAGTGTCCTGGACCAGGGCTGGCATCATGTGAGATTTCTATGACCCCACGGTGCCCGTGCCACTGGAGCAGGAGCTGGGAGCTGCCCTGTACTTGGGCTGGGGCAGTGCTGCCCTGCTGCTGGCTGCAGGAGCCACGTACTGCCGCTCCTGGTGCGGGGCTGGCACAGCTGCCGGCCCCAGTTACCCCTGGCTGGCCCAGACGGGAGCACCAGCCCTGGGTGTCCATGCCTACGTGTAGGGGCTGCCCCTGGCCACAGAGCCAGGCTCTGCTCTGGGCTCACAGGACGTCAGGGATCATCCCATATCACCCCTGCCATGGGCAGGGACACCTTCCACCACCCCAGATAGCTCCAGTGTCCAGCCTGGCTTTGAACACTGCCAGGGATCCAGGGGCATTCTGTGATCTTATTTGACATGTGCTGATTGACTTTTTCATGTACCTCCAGGTGTGTAATGGAGGAGTAATTTTGCTGTTCACTGTTGACATGGATATCTGCTCCCTGACAGTCTGGCAGGAGCTGTTCTTACACAGGTGTTTGATTAGAGTGCACTCACCACTTATCTGGGAATGAGGAATGGCTTGGGGACAGCAGCAGCCAGGAGGCTCTCAGGGAAGATGAACAGCCTTTGCTGGGCTGGAGGGAAGGAGCCGCTGTCCCCAGAATGCTGAGGTGCAGGGGGAGCAGGGCATTTCCCTCTGGAGTGCAGTCTCTGTAAGGAGCGTGCAGTTGGCAGCATGGCTCAGTGAACAGAGAAGCTCCCAGTCCTGGCATGGAGATGTTTGTGCTTCCCCAACAGAGGCCTCTGGGATTGTCCACGGATTTCGCTGATGCCCATGGAGCTGGGGTATCCTCATCTTCTCTGCAGGACATGGAATACAGCTCGTGGAATGGGTTTTTAACTGCTTCCCCACAATCCGCTGTGAGAGCATTGGCTTCCCTGCTCTTTGCTACCCCTCATCTTTGGTGGCTCCCCCTGCCCTATAGGCAGCCCCTGCTCCTCTGTAGAAGCCGGGACAGCCCGTCAGTCTCTGTGCCCAGGAACCCTGAGCTGATGTACAGTATAATGAACTGGCCCAGGGAATGCACAGGCAGAACTCCTGCCCATGGCTCCCAGCACACCCCGAAAGCCCAGCCCCGGCATTGCTCCAGCTGTTCTGTGCTTGCCAGGCTGATTTGGGAATGCAGCTGGAGCAGCCTGATCCTATCTGCCCATCCTGCAGGATCCAACAGCTTTTGCAGCCAGGCATTTTATCATTCCCTCCTGAAAACCTTGGGGTGGGCATTTGGCAGTGCCCAGTTGTTGATGAGTGCCCAAAGAAGGGGCAGTTCAGGTGGGTTTTTCTTGTTCTTTACCCAGCAGTGATGGATGGCAGCATTTAAGGGATAATTTCATGGCACAGGGCTCAGTCTGACCCTGTTCTGTGCCTGGTGCTGAGGAAAGGCTGCAATGACTGGGCTGGGGACAGCAATGTCTCTGTGCATTCACCTGACCAACCGCTCGATTGGAAAGGGAACATGGAAAACTGTGTTTAATTAAAGAAGCCTTTTATTAACTCAGCTTCAGTTGAACTTAGATGAGACGGTGCCATGCTGCACAGAATTTCATTACATGTATTAACTCATGAGCATTTGCATTGAAGGCAACCAGCTCAGGTTTTGCAGTGGGAATTTTCCAGGCACCACAAAACAGGTTTAACTTCTCCAGCCCATCACTTGAGCAGTCAAATCAGCACTTACTGATTCTAGATGGAAACTGGAGAAAACAGTTATAAAGGGGTTTTTTAGCACTAAAACATATTTTTCTGTTGTCTTACGACATCTGTCACAACAGCTGTCACTGTCCTGGTGACCTCGGTAATAATTTCCACTACCCCAAGGAACTCCACCTCCTATTTTATTGTCATCTTGTCCTATAATGCATGTTTTGTTAAATATGGAAATATTTGGTGAGTGAGGCAGAAATTGCACATTTTGGAGTAATTTAGAGATGATATTTGTGATAAACAAAGCAGAAGAGGAAGACATTTGCAATACAAATTCGATACATATTTATGTGTAGGTAGTGGATTTAAATAATGATGCATTCAGTGTAATGCAACTTTATGCAGATGTAAGTGCTTAAGAAATAATTAAGTACAGTTTTCTATAACATTAAATAGAGGATCCTGAATGCTTCCACTATCGGCAGGCTCATCTAGGAATCCTGTTGGAAATAGGCGCGCCATTTGCACTGGTAACTTTATTTTGAAAGAGTAGAAAGGCAAAGCTGTTTTATTTGAGCATTTAACATCAGTTTCGAAGAAAAGCTGATCTTTTCATGTCTGACATTAGCACCTCTTGACTACATACTGCTCCATTTCTCTCTTTTACCAGACAAAGGCCCTGAGCTCAGACAACCCTGTGCTGGTATGTGGGCTTGGAACCCAGCTCTGATTCCCAGGGTAGAGCCAGGCTGGGCTGCTGGTGTCATGTCCGGGGCTGGAGTGGCACAAATGGCAATTTCTGATGATGTGATGGAGCCTTTTAGACTCACAGGAACAGGTTTAAGTCTGTGGCATTAACATTTCTGAGTTCGGAGCTAATCTGCAGGAGAGGTAATGCTGGGGTTGTCTCCTGCTGCTGAGCAGACCTGCAATTCCCACATTGTGGATTCTGGTGGGGAAAAGCCCGCATGGAGGATTAGTAGATGTTCTATCTCTGTGTGCAAGGAAGGCATTTGGCACTGAGTGGGTGCATTTGTGCCTTCTAAGGAACGCAGCATATCTCCTCTTCCTTCACCTGGTTCAGATGCTCTGACCTGTCTCAGGAGCTGCAGTCTGGGAGCAGGAAAAAGAAGGTGGAAGACTTGAGCAAAAATCCCTGCAGCTGAACTTTGAAACTGAACTGTTGCTGTTGATGTTTTCTGAGGAGAACAGGAGAGGTTTGGCTTGAGGGGGCTGATGGAGGAGCTGGGACACATCCCCATGTCCGAGGCTGCACCTGCTCCAGAAAATCACTGGCTCCTGCTGGGTTATATCCAACCAGACGCTGTGTCCAGTAACCCCGCCAGTCCAAGGGGATTCTTGGAGCTCATATGGATGTCCTGGAGCTCATTTGGATGGCTGAACTGTCCTTTCACGAGGCAGGTGAGGGGATGATGCTCAGGACCAAGAGTGCAGCAAAGACTTTAGGGAAGGAGCCACCCATGTGCTCTAGGAGGGCCCTGGCAGCAGAACTCAAGGCTGTGGTGGAGGAAGCAGGGTGGGAATAATCACTCCTGACTGAAATTTTCTGACAGCCTGTGGCTGTGGTTTGCTGAGAGCAGGCCAGGGGTGGCTCAAACATTGTGTCAGGTTCCTGTGTGCTGCAGCTCTGCTCTCGTGGAGGAGGGCAGGGGATGCTGCCCTGGTGCTCTGTGCTCACAGTCCCCAGGCACAGCTGGGGAGCCTTCAGCCTCCCTGGGCTGCCTAGAAAGAGCTGGTTAAATATCATGGTTCAATTTCTGTTGTAATGCCCTGGTGTCCTTAAATGTTTTAATGTTCCCTGATTGCAGGACAAAGTGGCTCTGGAAACAAACGTGTCTGGCTGAGCTCTTGCTGTGTATTTAAAATAAACGCATGGACATGTCAGGAAAATCCTGTGCCGGAGTTTATGTCCTAGCAGGAGCCAGAGTCTCCTTGAGTATCTCAGGAGCCAAGCTGTCCTGGTAATAAATCTGCTGTTCAAGTCAGCAGGGACATCAGGAACCATTTCAAAGACGTTAATGCCCACAGCTTCACCCATCACTCTGTTTGTGAAGACATTAGCACAAATCGTTCCTCTCAATCTCTCCTGGTCTTAGATCTCAGTTTGTCTTTACAAACCCTGGTTATTACCACCTCTGCCTTTTTTCACAACCTGGAACATTTGAGACAGCCCCTCCCAGCTTCTCGGTGTGGCAAGTAAATCCAGAGGATAAATCCAGGCCCAGCGGTTTGTACTGCCCATTAATCACTGCAGATCCTTGCCCATGGATGCCCATGGCCCAGGTCTACCAGTTTCTTCCCAGCTGAGAAGTCCCAAATCTGCAGGGCTTTAGAGCCCTTGACCAGAGTGTGATGGGTTCCCCATGTCCAGCTGTCCTTGCAGTTCCTGCAGTCCTGGATGGAGGTTTTGGACACCAAAGTGCAAAGGCAGCATTTACACTGACAGAACTTTGTATTCAAGTAACCCCAGATGAACTCAAGTACCCCAGATCAACTAAAAAAATACTTACATGACCTCAAGTAACCCTCAAATGACCTTGTGAAAAACGCTAATCGCTTGTTTTTAAAATTTTGAAAGTTTAATAGTAAATACAATGGTTATAAAAATAGAATTGAACAATTAGGGTTAGGACAATACGAGACAATAAAAACAAAGCAACAGACGTCCGGGTGCCTTCATGAGCAAAAAGCTCTGAAGAAGGACCCCCGTTAACAAAGGATTATCTCTTAAAAGCAATAGCCTGTTGAATATTCATACGTTTCATACATGATACATAAATTCCATTCATACAAAGAATTCTCTCTGCTTAGTGTCACTTTTTTCCCTTAATCTCTAAGGCGTCTTTTTGGGTCTGAGCAAGGCAGGAGAAGTTAGTCTCTTGTAAGGAAGTCATAAATTCTTTTTCTCTGAAAGATTTACATTTTCCTGTGGCTGGTACATAAAAACTACATTTTAACTACAAAACTGCATTTACCATACTATCAAAATATTAATACAACATTACTAATCAATATAACATAATACATATAGTAAATAACGTGAATAGAGCCATATAATATACACTTTTCACAACCTCAAATGACCCCTGTGACCTCAAGTAACCCCAATCATGACCTCAAGTGACCCCTATGACCAAGAGTAACCTTGATCATGGCCGCAAATGACCCCTATGACCTAGAGTAACCCTGGTTATGAACTAAAATTACCCCTATGACCTAGAGTAACTCCAGATCAGGGTCTCAAATGACCCCAAGTAACCCCTGAGAAAAATCAAAAAATTTTCAAATTACCTCAAGTAACTGCTGTGACCTCGAATGACCTCTATGACCTCAAGTAACCCAAATTATCAACTCAAATGACCCCTCTGACCTAGAGTAACCCCAGTCAGGGCCTCAAATGACCTCAAGTAACCCCAAATTGGGCTCTCAAATGACCTAAAGTAACCCCTGGAAAATCAAAAGATTATCAAATTACCTCAAGTAACCTCTGTGACCTCAAATGACCCCTATGACCTCAAGTAACCCAAATCATGACCTCAAATACCCTGAAGACCTAGAGAAACCTTGATCATGAACTCAAATGACCCCTGTGACCTAGAGTTACCTCAGATCAGGCCCTCAGATGACCTCAAGTAACTTGTACTAGTTTGAAAATAGTCCATAATTATTTTTTTGTCAGGCACAGCAGCCTTCAGTGGTGGCCTGGCCTCATTCAGGCCACAGCAGTCCGTGGTCAGTGTCCATTCTACACTGGACTATGGCACTGGCCATATAGGGCTGTTAAAGGGTGAATGAGCCCTGCTGACCCTCCCTTGGCTCCCCAGTTCCCAAATCACCTCCTAGATGGGAATCACAGAGACAAGCTGAGCCGTCTTAGTTAGGTTTTCATTTTGTTTTAATTAAGGAAAAAAAAAAAAAAGAAAAAGAAAAAGAAAAAGAAAAAGAAAAAGAAAAAGAAAAA